>CM029545.1:152500-157500 GCA_017140475.1 Eucalyptus fibrosa | reverse complement strand
TCTAACTGGGGTTCGCGGTGGTGGAGGAACTGGATCGGAAAAAAGAGGGATTCTAGTTGTAAGATATCTAATGAAACCGTCGCTGGAATTGAGATCTCATTCAAAGAGAAAGATATCAAATATCTGGAGTTTCTTTTTATATTATATGGATGATCCGATCTGCAAGGACCATGATTGGGAATTTTTGGATCGTCTTTCTCCGAGTAAGAGACGAAACATAATTAACTTGAATTCGCGACAGCTATTCGAAATCTTAGTTAAAGACTGGATTTGTTATCTCATGTTTGCTTTTCGTGAAAAAATACCAATTGAAGTGGAGGGTTTCTTCAAACAACAAGGAGCTGGGTCAACTATTCAATCAAATGATATTGAGCCTATTTCCCATCTCTTCGAGAAAGAAGTGGGCTATTTCTTTGCAAAATTGTGCTCAATTTCATATGTGGCAATTCCGCCAAGATCTCTTCGTTAGTTGGGGGAAGAATCCGCCCGAATCGGATTTTTTGAGGAACATATCGAGAGAGAATTGGATTTGGTTAGACAATGTGTGGTTGGTAAACAAGGATCGGTTTTTTAGCAAGGTACGGAATGTATCGTCAAATATTCAATATGATTCTACAAGATCTAGTTTCGTTCAAGTAACGGATTCTAGCCAATTGAAAGGATCTTCTGATCAATCCAGAGATCATTTCGATTCCATTAGTAATGAGGATTCGGAATATCACACATTGATCAATCAAAGAGAGATTCAACAACTAAAAGAAAGATCGATTCTTTGGGATCCTTCCTTTCTTCAAACGGAACGAACAGAGCTAGAATCAGACCGATTCTCTAAATGCCTTTCTGGATATTCCCGGCTATTCACGGAACGTGAGAAGGAGATGAAGAATCATCTGCTTCCGGAAGAAATCGAAGAATTTCTTGGGAATCCTACAAGATCCATTCTTTCTTTTTCTCTGACAGATGGTCAGAACTTCATCTGGGTTCGAATCCTACTGAGAGGTCCACTAGAGATCAGAAATTGTTGAAGAAAGAACAAGATGTTTCTTTTGTCCCTTCCAGGCGATCGGAAAATAAAGAAATAGTTAATATATTCAAGATAATTACGTATTTACAAAATACCGTCTCAATTCATCCTATTTCATCAGATCCGGGATGTGATATGGTTCCGAAGGATGAACTGGATATGCACAGTTCCCATAAGATTTCATTCTTGAACAAAAATACATTTTTTGATTTATTTCATCTGTTCCATGACCGGAACAGGGGGGGATACACGTTACACCACGATTTTGAATCAGAAGAGAGATTTCAAGAAATGGCAGATCTATTCACTCTATCAATAAGCGAGCCGGATCTGGTGTATCATAAGGGATTTGCCTTTTCTATGGATTCTTACGTATTGGATCAAAAACAATTCTTGAATGAGGTATTCAACTCCAGGGATGAATTGACGAAAAAGAAATCTTTATTGGTTCTACCTCCTCTTTTTTATGAAGAGAATGAATCTTTTTATCGAAGGATCAGAAAAAAATGGGTCCGGATCTCCTGCGGGAATGATTTGGAAGATCCAAAACCAAAAATAGTGGTATTTGCTAGCAACAACATAATGGAGGCAGTCAATCAATATAGATGGATCCGAAATCTGATTCAAATCCAATATAGCACCTATGGGTACATAAGAAATGTATGGAATCGATTCTTTTTAATGAATAGATCCGATCGCAACTTCGAATATGGAATTCAAAGGGATCAAATAGGAAATGATACTTTGAATCATAGAACGATAATGAAATATACGATCAACCAACATTTATCGAATTTGAAAAAGAGTCAGAAGAAATGGTTCAATCCTCTTATTTTTATTTCTCGAACCGAGAGATCCGTGAATCGGGATCCTAATGCATATAGATACAAATGGTCCAATGGGAGCAAGAATTTCCAGGAACATTTGGAACATTTCGTTTCTAAGCAGAAGAGCCGTTTTCAAGTAGTCTTCGATCGATTACGTATTAATCAATATTCGATTGATTGGTCTGAGGTTATCGACAAAAAAGATTTGTCTAAGTCACTTCGTTTCGTTTTGTCCAAGTTACTTCTCTTTTTGTCCAAGTTTCTTCTTTTTTTGTCTAACTCACTTCCTTTTTTCTTTGTGAGTTTCGGGAATACCCCCATTCATAGGTCCGAGATCCACGTCTATGAATTGAAAGGTCCGAATGATCAACTCTGCAATCAGTTGTTAGAATCAATAGGTCTTCAAATCGTTCATTTGAAAAAATGGAAACCATTATTATTGGATGATCATGATACTTCCCAAAAATCGAAATTATTGATCAATGGAGGAACAATATCACCATTTTTTTTCAATAAGATACCAAAGTGGATGATTGACTCATTCCATACTAGAAATAATCGCAGGAAATCTTTTGATAACACGGATTCCTATTTCTCAATGATATATCGATCAAGACAATTGGCTGAATCCCGTGAAACCATTTCATAGAAGTTCATTGATATCTTCTTTTTATAAAGCAAATCGACTTCGATTCTTGAATAATCCACATCACTTCTGCTTCTATTGTAACAAAAGATTCCCCTTTTATGTGGAAAGGGCCCGTATCAATAATTCTGATTTTACATATGGACAATTCCTCAATATCTTGTTCATTCGCAACAAAATATTTTCTTTGTGCGGCGGTAAAAAAAATACGCTTTTTTGGAGAGATATATTTTCACCAATCGAGTCACAGGTATCTAACATATTCATACCTAACGATTTTCCACAAAGTGGTGACGAAAGGTCTAACTTGTACAAATCTTTCCATTTTGCAATTCGATCCGATCCATTAGTTCGTAGAGCTATTTACTCGATCGCAGACATTTCTGGAACACCTCTAACAGAGGGACAAATAGTCAATTTTGAAAGAACTTATTGTCAACCTCTTTCAGATATGAATCTATCTGATTCAGAAGGGAAGAACTTGTATCAGTATCTCAATTTCAATTCAAACATGGGGTTGATTCACACTCCATGTTCTGAGAAATATTTACCATCCGAAAAGAGGAAAAAACGGAGTCTTTGTCTAAAGAAATGCGTTGAGAAAGGACAGATGTATAGAACCTTTCAACGAGATAGTGCTTTTTCAACTCTCTCAAAATGGAATCTATTCCAAACATATATGCCATGGTTCCTTACCTCGACAGGGTACAAATATCTAAATTGGATATTTTTAGATACTTTTTCAGACCTATTGCCGATACTAAGTAGCAGTCAAAAATTTGTATCCATTTTTCATGATATTATGCATGGATCAGATATATCATGGCAAATTCTTCAGAAAAAATTCTGTCTTCCACAATGGAATCTGATAAGTGAGATTTCGAGTAAGTGTTTACATAATCTTCTTCTGTCCGAAGAAATGATTCATCGAAATAATGAGTCACCATTGATATCGACCCATCTGAGATCTCCAAATGTTCGGGAGTTCCTCTATTCAATCCTTTTCCTTCTTCTTGTTGCTACATATATCGTACACATCTTCTCTTTGTTTCCCGAGCCTATAGTGAGTTACAGACAGAGTTCGAAAAGGTCAAATCTTGGATGATTCCATCATACATGATGGAGTTGCGAAAACTTCTGGATAGGTACCCTACATCTGAACTGAATTCTTTCTGGTTAAAGAATCTCTTTCTAGTTGCTCTGGAAAAATTAGGAGATTCTCTAGAAGAAATACGGGGTTCTGCTTCTGGCGGCAACATGCTATGGGGTGGTGGTCCCGCTTATGGGTTCAAATCAATACGTTCTAAGAAGAAATATTGGAATATCAATCTCATCGATCTCATAAGTATCATACCAAATCCCATCCATCGAATCACTTTTTCGAAAAAGACGAGACATCTAAGTCATACAAGTAAAGAGATCTATTCATTGATAAGAAAAAGAAAAAATGTGAACGGTGATTGGATTGATGATAAAATAGAATCCTGGGTCGCGAACAGTGATTCGATTGATGATAAAGAAAGAGAATTCTTGGTTCAGTTTTCCACCTTAACGACAGAAAAAGGGATTGATCAAATTCTATTGAGTTTGACTCATAGTGATCATTTATCAAAGAATGACTCTGGTTATCAAATGATTGAACAACCGGGAGCAATTTACTTACGATACTTAGTTGACATTCATAAAAAGTATCTAATGAATTATGAGTTCAATACATTCTGTTTAGCAGAAAGACGGATATTCCTTGCTCATTATCAGACAATCACTTATTCACAAACCTCGTGTGGGACTAATAGTTTTCATTTCACATCTCATGGAAAACCCTTTTCGCTCCGCTTAGCCCTATCCCCTTCTAGGGGTATTTTAGTGATAGGTTCTATAGGAACTGGACGATCCTATTTGGTCAAATACCTAGCGACAAACTCCTATGTTCCTTTCATTACAGTATTTCTGAACAAGTTCCTGGATAACACCTAAAGGTTTTCTTATTGATGATATCGATATTGAGGATAGTGACGATATTGAGGATAGTGACGATATTGATCGTGACCTTGATACGGAGCTGGAGCTTCTAACTAGGATGAATGCGCTAACTATGGATATGATGCCGGAAATAGACCGATTTTATATTACCCTTCAATTCGAATTAGCAAAAGCAATGTCTCCTTGCATAATATGGATTCCAAACATTCATGATCTGGATGTGAATGAGTCGAATTACTTATCCCTCGGTCTATTAGTGAACTATCTCTCCAGGGATTGTGAAAGATGTTCCACTCAAAATATTCTTGTTATTGCTTCGACTCATATTCCCCAAAAAGTGGATCCCGCTCTAATAGCTCCGAATAAATTAAATACATGCATTAAGATACGAAGGCTTCTTATTCCACAACAACGAAAGCACTTTTTCACCCTTTCATATACTAGGGATTTCACTTGGAAAAGAAGATGTTCCATACTAATGGATTCGGGTCCATAACCATGGGTTCCAATGTACGAGATC
>CM029545.1:115000-132500 GCA_017140475.1 Eucalyptus fibrosa | reverse complement strand
AAAACAACAATGCTTTTGAATAAGCATGAGTAATCAAATGAAATAAAGCGGCTCGATAAGACCCCATACCTAGAGCTAACATCATATAACCCAATTGAGACATTGTAGAATAAGCTAAACCTCTTTTAATATCTTTTTGAGCAAGAGATAAAGTAGCTCCTAATAATACTGTTATTATACCTATTAAAGATATTAAATTCATTATGTAAGGTATGATTATAAAAAGAGGAAGAAGTCGAGCTACAAGAAAAATGCCCGCTGCTACCATAGTAGCGGCATGTATAAGAGCCGAAATGGGAGTAGGGCCTTCCATGGCATCAGGTAACCATACATGAAGGGGAAATTGTGCCGATTTCGCAACTGCACCTGCAAATAAAAGAAAGGCACACAAAGTAAGAAATAAAAAAGGAACCTCATTATTATAAATCAAGTTATTCAATATTTGGAACAAATCCCGAAATTCAAAACTACCGGTTATCCAATAAAGACCTAAAATTCCTAATAATAAACCAAAATCGCCTACACGATTCGTTACAAACGCTTTTTGACAAGCAGTCGCCGCACTAGGTCGTGTGAACCAAAAACCTATTAATAGGTAAGAACACATTCCAACTAATTCCCAAAAAATATAAATTTGTATCAAATTCGAACTAGTAACTAATCCCAACATGGAAGTATTGAAAAAACTCATATAAGCAAAAAATCTCAAATATCCTTGATCATGAGACATATAATTGTCACTATAAAAAAGAACCAAAATTCCAACAGTAGTAATTAATATTAACATAATAGAAGTAAGTGGATCTATTAAGTGACCGAACTCTAAAGAAAAATCATTATTAATGGTCCAAGACCATACATATTGATAGATAAAACTTCTATTTATTTGCTGAATAGATAGATAGATCGAAAGTATCATAACTATACTTAACAAGAAAATACTAGGAAAAGCCCACATACGGCGAAGATTTTTTGTTGCCGTTGGAAAAAGTAGAAGTCCCACTCCTATTAACATAGGAACTGGAAGTGGAATGAAGGGGATAATCCATGAATATTGATATGTATATTCCATAAAAAAACCTTTTTTTTTTTAATTAATTCTTTATAATTCACCGGCTCTTATATCTTTTTATAGGTTCAATAAAAAATCAAGATATGGAATACTTAAATAGAATTTGCTATTCCTAATTATTCTGAATCTTTCTTCTTTAACCAATATTTCAAATATTCAAATCAAGAAGTTAGAATTGGTCAAATGATATGAATATGATCAAGTTACTATTTATATTTAAAATGAAATAAGACAATAATTCATTTTATTAATATTGAATATTAAGTAAAATTTTTATGAAAATGAAGAAAAAAAAAATCTTCAATTATTATTACGTATTAGGATAATTTATATGCATAGAGCAAATAATTACACCAAAATCGAGTAGTTAATACATTACTTTATTTTGATAGAAATAATAGGATGGTCCATACCAAAACGGGCGCAATAAAAAAAAGAACTCGTTTTTTTTATTAGTTCGTTTATTCATAATCATTAACTAATTCATGATAGAACTGATTATACTCCATTCGAATAAAAGATATTTTTTTTCTTTGTAGAAAACGCTAGAATATCCCACACTTTTCTTTCAATACCAGGGAGAAGAAATAGAATTAAAAGAAAAGACGAAATTACTAAGACAACTTTTAGAAAATCATGTATTCTTTGATTAACTACTAGTTTAATTCAAATTTTTAAATCCAAAAAATGTGTACTCGTTCTTTTCTTTTGAGTTTGACCAACTAATAAAAAACTAAAGTAATTTCAGTAATTTGGAATTTGTTAGGTAAGGATTGGTTTTTTTTGAACTTTTCGGTGTATTTTGTTACATGTATAAATATAGCACGACGAAAATAGACAGAGATATAAAAAAAAGAAAAAATGGAATTGTTTGACCAATAGATGTCTTTCACATTCAACTAGAGAAATGAATAACTTTTTTTCAAATTTTTAATGGCAGTTCCAAAAAAAAGTACTTCTATATCAAAAAAACGTATTCGTAAAAACATTTGGAAAAAGAAGGTATATCGGGCAGCGTTGAAAGCTTTTTCCTTAGCGAAGTCTCTTTCTACCGGGAATTCAAAAAGTTTTTTTGTACGACAATTAAATAGTCAAACACTAGATTAACTAATCTTAATCTGAAAATGGTACTTTTTTTTTTTAAAAAAAAAAAAAAAAAAAGATACAAGGTTTCACTTTTTTTTGAATATGTTTTATCCGGTGGGGATTCTTATTTTCCTCATCGGTACAATTATCTGTCATATCATCATAATAAATAATAAAATTACAAAAAAAAGTTTTTTCTTAGACAAAATGTTCAGTTCAGTCCAATATCGAATTAGTTTTCGAAATCCTAAATAAAATTCTTTACATGACGAAAAACCAACCTAAGGCCTAAGGGTTAATATAAAGCTCTACAAATAGTTAAATAAAAAAATTTTGAATGTCACACTGTACTGTGATCCATAAAAAGACTTTTTTTGTTCATTGATAAAAAAAGTGCATCTTCGATTTATAAAATCAGATAAATGAGAAATGAATTTTAAAATTAAAAAATGAAATGATAATAAAGATTTTTATGGGGAACGCTTCAATCCATATTGAAACGAAACGAGTTTTTTCTCATCACTTTGAATGAAAATGAAAAAAAAAATGAATGAAAATGAAAAAAAAAATATTGAATTGACTCCTTCAATCTCGACGATTAAATAATAATAGATTATTATTATTTCGAGTACGCCGCTATGGTGAAATCGGTAGACACGCTGCTCTTAGGAAGCAGTGCTAGAGCATCTCGGTTCGAGTCCGAGTGGCGGCATGGCATCTTCTAAAACAAATGGAATAAGTCCTATAATAAATTCAATTCCTGATTTCAATTCCGTAGAATTGGTTTACCCCACTTTTTCATTTTAATAAAAATAAATTTATGATATTTTCCACCTTAGAACATATATTAACTCATATATCCTTTTCGATCATTTCAATAGTAATTACTATTTTTTTGATAAGCTTATCGGTCGATGAAATCGTAGGACTATATGATTCGTCAGAAAAAGGCATGATAGCTACTTTTTTCTGTATAACAGGCTTATTAGTCACTCGTTGGATTTATTCGGGACATTTCCCGTTAAGTGATTTATATGAATCATTAATTTTTCTTTCATGGAGTTTCTCCGTTATTCATATGGTTCCGTATTTTAAAAAACATAAAAATTATTTAAGCACAATAACCGCGCCAAGTACTATTTTTACCCAAGGCTTTGCTACTTCGGGTCTTTTAACTGAAATGCATCAATCCAAAATAGTAGTACCTGCTCTCCAATCCCAATGGTTAATGATGCATGTAAGTATGATGATATTGGGCTACGCAGCTCTTTTATGTGGATCATTATTATCAGTAGCTCTCTTAGTCATTACATTGCGAAAAGCCATAAGGGTTTTTAGTAAAAAAAACAATTTTTTAAATGAGTCATTTTCCTTTGTCGAGATCGAATACATGAATGAAAGAAGCAATGTTTTACTAACCACTTCTTTTTGTTCTTCTCGAAATTATTACAGGGCTCAACTGATTCAACAACTAGATCAGTGGAGTTATCGTATTATTAGTCTAGGGTTTCTCTTTTTAACCATAGGTATTCTTTCGGGAGCAGTATGGGCTAATGAGGCATGGGGGTCATATTGGAATTGGGACCCAAAGGAAACTTGGGCATTTATTACTTGGACCCTATTTGCGATTTATTTACATACTCGAACAAATAAAAATTGGGAAAGTTTAAATTGCGCAATTGTGGCTTCTATAGGCTTTCTTATAATTTGGATATGCTATTTTGGGGTTAATTTATTAGGAATAGGATTACATAGTTATGGTTCATTTAATTTACATTAAGATCTAATAAAATTCAAAAAAATCCCGACAAATACAAACATAGAACAAGCCAAGCCTATATAGAAATAGAATAGAAAAATAAGTAAGAATACAAGATAAGAAAACTTCCTACTTCATGTAGGTTGTCGAGAACCATTTGAATCACTACAATACTTGATTCAAAAGGTTCTCATAAAGACCAAAAATATCTGTTTACAATTCCAATTTTTTTTACTTAAGAGAAAAAAGACTTTTTTTTCATTGTACAACGAACAATATTAAAAATAATAATAGGATTACTTTTTGATTTTTTCTTTTATTGATGAAAACTATTGATAAAAATAATTAGATATAATAGCTTCGACTTTGTCAACAGATAGTGAAAGAACGAAATCTGGATAAATACCAATAGCTATTATTGGTAGAAGAATAGAGATGGAAACAAATAACTCTCGCGGCCCAAAATCAAAAAAATAAGAGTTTGGAACATTAAATAACTTGTATCCATAGAACATTTGGCGTAACATAGATAATAAATAAATAGGAGTTAATATCATTCCAATTGCCATTACAAAAGTAATTAGTATTTTTGGCATTAAAAGATATTGGTGGCTGGTAATTATTCCAAAAAATACTATCAATTCTGCAAGAAAACCACTCATACCTGGTAATGCAAGGGAAGCCATTGATAAGATACTAAACATCGTGAATATTTTTGGAAGGTGGATAGCCATTCCACCCATTTCGTCGAGATAAACAAGACGTATTCGATCATAACTCGTTCCTGCCAAGAAAAAAAGAGCAGCGCCGATAAATCCATGAGAGATTATTTGTAAAATGGCTCCATTGAGTCCCGTATCAGTTATCGAGCCAATTCCAATAATTATGAAACCCATATGAGATACAGAGGAATAGGCTATTCTTTTTTTTAAATTACGTTGACCAGGAGATGTTAAAGCTGCATAGATTATTTGGATTGCGCCTACTATAATCAACCAGGGAGAAAATATAGAATGAGCATGAGGTAATAATTCCATATTGATTCGAACCAACCCATATGCTCCCATTTTTAATAAAATTCCGGCTAGAAGCATACAAGTACTATAATGTGCCTCTCCGTGGGTGTCTGGTAACCATGTATGTAAGGGTATAATCGGTAATTTAACAGAAAAAGCAATAAGAAATCCAATATAGAGTATTATTTCCAGTGCCACCGGATACGATTGATTAGCTAATGTTTCCAAATTTAATGTTGGTTCGTTGGAACCATATAAACCAATACCCAGAACCCCTAGTAATAGAAAAATGGAACCTCCCGCAGTGTACAAAATAAATTTTGTAGCGGAATACAGACGTTTCTTTCCCCCCCACATCGCTAGAAGTAGATAAACGGGAATTAATTCTAACTCCCACATGATGAAAAAAAGTAAAAGGTCTCGAGAAGAAAATGATCCTATTTGACCGCTGTACATTGCTAACATCAGGAAATGGAATAATCGGGAATCTCGAGTAACTGGCCGAGCCGCTAAAGTAGCTAAAGTGGTGATAAATCCCGTCAGTAAAATAGGTCCTATAGAAAGTCCATCTATTCCCAATCTCCAGTAAAAATCAAAAAAATTAATCCATTTATAATCCTCTGTTAATTGGGTTAATGGATCGTTCAATTGGAAATGATAACAGAATGTATAGGTAGTTAAAAGGAGCTCTAAAGTGCATATGCATATAGTATACCACCTTATTACCTTATTTCCTCTATGAGGTAGAAAGAAAATTAAAGAACCTGCGAATATCGGCAAAAGTACAATTATTGTTAACCAAGGAAAATAATTCGTGATAAAGACAAGATACACTTGGACAAAAAAACCCGTACTCAATAAAGAAAAAAGAATAATATATTATCTATTTTGAGCACGGGTTTTTGTCGGTAAAAAAAAATCAATTGTATTCAAAATGTATTTACGTGGTTTTTTCTGGAACGTATTAATACGCTAGACCCATGCTTCGAGTTGTTTCATGCCATAAATAAACTCGAACGCTCAAAAAATCCGTTGGACAGGCGGATTCACATCTCTTACAACCGACACAGTCCTCTGTTCTTGGAGCAGAAGCAATTTGCTTAGCTTTACATCCATCCCACGGTATCATTTCTAATACATCTGTTGGGCAGGCTCGCACACATTGAGTACATCCTATACATGTATCATAAATCTTTACTGAATGTGACATCGGATCTATAAGTTTTTGAATGTCATCAATTTTCGATCTAGTAAACTTGTAAATGGATCATATATTTAGACACTAGATGAATCAATGGATTTTACCATAATTTTTCTAATCAATCTAATTCCGGATCGAGTCATGAGATTGGCCCAAGATACTTTGATTTTTTACGTTTTTCTCAAACCTACGTATTATACATACTAATTTGAATTGATGAATATTCTAATTTCTATAATTAATAATATATAATTAATTAATACTACTTATTTATTCATTTATTCAACAAATTCGATTGATTGATACGAGTTGATTTTCTGTTACGATAAATTGACGAAACAATAGCTAACCCAATAGCTGCTTCGGCGGCTGCAATAGCTATAACAAAAATGGAGAAAATATCTCCTTTTAATTGTCGACTATCAAAAAAATCTGAAAATGTTACAAAATTTATATTAACCGCATTGAGGATAAGTTCAAGACACATAAGGGCCCTAACCATATTTCGACTCGTGATCAATCCATAGATACCAATAGAAAATAAATAGGCACTCAAAACAAGTACATGTTCGAGTATCATTGACCAGCTCCTTATTAATTTGGATTCATTTCAATATGAACAAGAATTCAACGTATTCAATTGACTATAATATAACAAGTACAAAACAAAGGAATAGATTGATATTTGGTAATGGATCAAAATAAAGAATTTCTATTTTATACATAAACAGTTTTCAAATATTTTTGAAGATAAATGGATTTGATAACAGAAAACAAAGTTGAATTTTGATTGCTAGTAATAGTTATAAAGATTTATCATTGACGAGCAACAGCAATTGCACCTATCAAAGCAACTAAAAGAATTATGGAAATGAGTTCAAATGGAAGAAAAAAATCTGTTGATAAATGAATTCCAATTTGTTGACTATTACCTATCAAATCTTGCTCGATAATCTGGTTTGACTTTGTCGTCCAGATAATCCCGTACCAAGACGTATCTAAAATAGTAGTCATTAGTGAAACCAAAATACTTGTACAAACCAACGAAGTAATCCCATCTCCAACAGTCCAAAGATTCAAATCTTTGTAATATTCTGAACCATTCATGAACATCACAGCAAATAGAATTAAAACGTTTATGGCTCCTACATAAATAAGGAGCTGCGCAGCCGCTACAAAATGGGAGTTTGATAGAATATAAAATAAGGATATACAAACAAGAACCAATCCCAAGGAAAAGGCAGAATAAATTGGATTGGTAAGTAATACCACTCCTAGACTTCCTAATATAAGACCTGATCCCAGAAAAACTAAAAGAAAATCATGTATTGGTCCAGGCAAATCCATTATTATATGTAAAAGAAAAATAAATTGAAATGTTTTTCATGATTTTATTGACTCGACAAGGAATTTTTTTAGCATATGCTCCTAATTGCATTTAATTCAAATCGAATGGATTAAAAATGGGTCTAGGTCCAATTAGTGGACCAATATAATATGGTTTTCTCTTTACCCAAAAAATGGAAAAAGGGTAATTTAGCTCAAAACTGAAATTATATTATTAGATTCCATTTTCAATCTAACTTTAATCGTACTTTTTACCAACTAATCAACAGTTAATTGGAATTTTTAGTTATTGACCAACAAATAAAGAACTCATTCCTGTAGATTAGATCAAATTGAACCCTACTAATTGGTGGAGATTCCTCTTTAATCAAAAATCAAAGGGTTTTCACATTTTTTTATTTTATTATTATTTGAGGCGAATTCGAAATTGTTCGAATTGTATAATCGTTAATTACTGACATTGGTAAACGACCCAATGCGATTTGATTATAATTCAATTCGTGACGATCATAAGTAGAAAGTTCATATTCTTCAGTCATTGATAAACAATTTGTTGGACAATACTCAACACAGTTACCACAAAAAATACAAATTCCGAAATCAATACTGTAATTAAGCAAGCGTTTCTTTCGTATACCAGTTTCCAATTTCCAATCAACAACAGGTAGATCTATAGGACATACACGAACACATACTTCACAGGCAATGCATTTATCAAATTCAAAATGGATTCGGCCGCGGAAACGCTCAGATGTAATTAATTTTTCATAAGGATATTGAATAGTTACAGGTAAACGATTTGCGTGAGATAAGGTAATCATGAACCCTTGACCAATGTACCTTGCAGCTCGTACTGTTTGTTGACCGTAATTCATGAACCCAGTTACCATAGGGAACATATCGTAAAGATCTATGAATAATTTTATGTTTGTTTCTTTCTCTTGTTTGATATTTGAGAGAAGTCGTAAATCGAGAATATCCTAGTCCTTTTTCTTTCCTTTACAATGAAAGGAGTTGGAAAGAAGTTGTTAATAATAGATTACCGAGAGAAATGGGTAAAAGAAATTTCCATCCAAGATTTAATAATTGGTCTATTCTTAGTCTAGGTAAAGTCCATCTTGTTGTGATAGAAATAAACAAGAAGAAATAAGTTTTAGCTAATGTAATAAAAATACCAATTGTCGTTCCAAAGACTCTACCTACTTTATTTATTTCAAATAGCTCAGGAACGAATACGTAAGGAATAGAGATATTCCAACCCCCTAAGTAAAGAACTGTTACAAATAACGAAGAAACTAATAGATTTAGATAGGAAGCAACATAAAATAACCCAAATTTGATACCCGAATATTCGGTTTGATAACCTGCTACTAATTCTTCCTCTGCTTCTGGTAAATCGAAAGGTAATCTCTCACATTCTGCTAGGGAAGAAATTAGAAAAATGAAAAAACCTATAGGTTGACGCCACAAATTCCATCCCCAAAAACCATATTTGGACTGGGCCTCAACTATATCAACTGTACTTGAACTGTTAGATAATCATAGTCGATGATAACATCACTGTTCCCATCGCTATTTCAGAACCGTACGTGAGATTTTCACCTCATACGGCTCCTCGAGGGCCATCAATAAATCTAAGGACCGAATTGATATTATTTATATTGATATGTTTGTAGTATAATACTATAATATCGATTGGAAATGAAATATATATTCTCTATAGATAGAGTCAAAACCTATCGGAAGGTCCTGAATTAGACCAATGGAATTCTGTCTGCTATAATAACTAAAAAAGCACTTCTGAATTGATCTCATCCTTTAATAATTTGAATTTTTCTTTGTTGAGTAATAACTTAATCCTTCAATAAAATACTCTTTCTAGAAATATTAATAGATATTTCAACCCATTCTTTTTGATTACGAAAAAAAAAAATTATACATTAGTTCCTGAAAAATACCACGTTATCCCTATGAATATAGGAAAGAAGAAAAAGATCTTTTTTTTTTTTCGTTCCTATTCTTCTTTCTGAAAAAGGGGGGTTTCAAAAAAAGGATTATTTCGTTCCTGATAGTCATTTTTGAATCTGTGGATAGGAGCATACTCTGAATCGGAATTGTGGGTAGTACTACTTGATCATTTCTACTAACTTAAAGTCCCAATTATTATTCTTTTTATCTTATGTAAAAATTATTTTTGGATAATTTACATAAAAAATCTCCATTACTAATCCTTTATGTATTTTGGTGTTCCTAACCATCCACTGATTTTTGCTCAATCACCCGTTAGGGTAATACATAGAAACCAGAGTGAAAACTCTATACGGTTGATCTTTTGAGTTGAGCCCGCTTCAAGCCAGGATGACTAATCAACCAATCTTGGGGTAAAAGTCTTGCTTATATTTACTTTTTTTTTTCTTGTACGTAGGAAATGAGACTCCATTTTTTTACTGCTAATTTCTAAGCTGTTTTCTTTCACTCATACAACTATCTGATTTAGGTCATCAAACTGAATGATGAATAAAAAAAGGAGATATCTATTCAATTTCTTTTCGAAAAAAAAAAAAGGAATAAAGAAAAGAAAAGTTTCTGTTTTAACGAATCGCACGTAGAGATATTGATAACACACAAAGAGTTAATGGTATTTCATAACTAATCGATTGAGCAGCGGCTCGTAGACCACCTAAAAAAGAATATTTATTATTTGATCCATATCCTGACATAAGAAGTCCAATGGGAGCAATACTGGAAATGGCAATCCATAAAAAAACACCGATATTGAGATCAGATAAAACAAGGTGATAACTAAAAGGAATTACTGAATAACTTAGTAAAATGGATATAACTGCTATGGATGGTCCTATACTGAATAAACGAGTATCTCCTCGAGATGGAAAAAGATTCTCTTTGAAAATAAGTTTTGTCCCATCTGCTAAAGCTTGAAGAATTCCCAAAGGACCGGCGTATTCGGGACCAATACGTTGTTGTATTCCTGCGGATATTTCTCTTTCTAACCACACAATTACGAGTACACCTATTGTGATTCCCAATACAAGAGTCAAAATAGGTAAAAACATCCCTATGATTCCATAGACTTCTTTTAAAGATTCCAATCTAGAAAAAGAATTTAGATCTTGTACTTCTGTTGTATCAATTATCATTTTAACGATCAACTTCTCCCATAATGATATCTATGCTACCTAGTATTGTCATAATATCGGCCAATTTCATTCTTTTAACTAACTGAGGAAGAATTTGCAAATTGATAAAACCAGGTGGACGAATTTTCCACCTCCAAGGAAAACCACTCTGATCTCCTATTAAAAAAATTCCCAATTCTCCCTTTGGGGCTTCAACTCTTACATAAAGTTCTTGCTTCGGCAATTCAAAAGTAGGAGAAGGTTTTTTACTAATGAATCGATATTCAAAATCATTCCATTCCGGATCCCTTTCTCTAGCAAAGCACCGGGTTTCTAAATTCTCATAGGGCCCCCCTGGAATTCCTTCCAGAGCTTGTTGAATAATTTTTATAGATTCCCTCATTTCACCGATTCGGACTAAATAGCGAGCTAATGAATCTCCTTCTTTTTGCCAATGGATTTCCCAATCCAATTCGTCGTAACATTCATAATGATCAACTTTACGAAGATCCCATTGGATTCCGGAAGCTCGTAGCATTGGTCCCGATAAACCCCAATTTATTGCTTCTTCTGGACCAATAATGCCTACTCCCTCAACTCGTTCTAAAAAAATAGGATTTCGCGTAATAAGTTTTTGATATTCAGAAACCGCTGTTAAAAAATAATCACAGAAATCCAAACATTTATCTATCCATCCATAAGGTAGATCGGCCGCTACTCCTCCGATACGAAAATAATTATGCATCATTCTCATACCGGTGGCAGCTTCGAATAGATCATATACTAATTCTCTTTCTCTGAAAATATAGAAAAAAGGGGTCTGTGCACCAATATCTGCCATAAAGGGGCCAAGCCATAACAGATGAGAAGCTATACGACTCAACTCTAACATAATTACTCTGATATAACTGGCTCTTTTAGGTACTTGAATATTTCCCAACTGTTCTGGTCCATTTACGGTTATTGCTTCTGTGAACATAGTAGCTAAATAATCCCAACGTGTTACATAAGGTAGATATTGTATAACTGTTCGATTTTCCGCAATTTTTTCCATTCCTCTGTGTAAATAACCTAATATTGGTTCACAATCAATAACATCTTCACCATCTAGAGTAAGGATGAGCCGAAGAACACCATGCATTGATGGGTGGTGAGGTCCCATATTGACTATCATGAGGTCTTTTCTTGTAGTTGTTACATTCATAGGTTATTCCTCGATTCATTCTTTCATGAATTGCTGAAAATGAAAACAAGTTCATTAAAATTCAAGATCGAATAAAAAAATAAAATAATTCAAATTCCTTTTTCACTTAACGAGTTTTTGACTCCCGAATATCCAGCTGACTAATTAATTCTTTATAACGTATTCTATTTTTCTTTGACAAATAAGACAGCAGTCGTTGGCGTTTTCCCAGGATTTTACGTAAACCTCTCTGAGATAAATAATCTTTTCGGTGCAATTCCAAATGTGAAGTCAGTCTTCGTATCTTATTGGTGAAACGAAATACTTGAAATTCAATGGACCCCCTGTTTTCTTCTTTTTCTTCTTGTGAAATAACTGAGATGAATGAATTTTTTACCATAAAACGGATTTTCTATCCTCTTTTTTTTTTAATGGATTTTACTGATCAGTAAGAATAATGCTAGTCATTTTAATTTGGTATACACAATAATCTTAATTTCTTTATGAACTCCTAATTTTATCAAATAAAATGAATCAATCCAATTTTCTTTTCAATTTTATTCGTATAGGAATAGGAAAATTAGTATAGGAATAGGAAAGGGTGATATATTTCTACATTTAGAAAAGAGAAACAATTTTGGATCGAAATCTAATAATAAATAAAAAAAGAAAAAATAAGAAGATTCCGTTAATCATTTATAGATTCTATTGGATATTGAAAAATGCATTGAATTAGTATTCATGTATCAGACTGGAAGGTAAGACAATACATAGGTGCAACTCCTTTTTTCATATACCATACATATATGGTACAGAATATATATGAAAAACGCATAATTAACAAATTTGCAATCGTGGATACATATGTATCCGTATCATAGTGAAGCGGCCCCCATTATTGGTATCAAACCAATATCGATTCATACAAGATAAATCTTCTAATCGATAATTAGGCCAAAGAAAGAACTTTAATTTAATTAGTTTCTTTTTATCAAAATGTTTTCTTTTATCCAAAAATTCACCCCAGTTTTTTACGTTGTTGCAAAATACTGGATTTTTATGAATACCATTTCTCTTCCTCGAATTGAAACAAATTAGAATTCTTAATTCTCGACGTCTTTTAGTGGATAAAACCTTTTCGGGAACAAACAACAAATCATAATCATTTTTGTATCTATTTTCAGCCATTTTTGGATGTCTTGCAATGGATTTATCCAAATTAATCTTAGCAACATAGCTTTTTTCTCGGTATATTTGATTAATTTTGGGCTTACTCTTATGAAACAATGAAATATTTAGACTTTGATACATAATCAATTGTCCATCATTTTTTATAAACAAACGAATTGGTTCGATAATTAATATACCTTTTTTCATTAATTCTGTAAGAGTTAAATCCTTTTGAATAATCAAAATATCTAAACTCATTTCTCCCCTTTGAATAGAGGATATAGCAATTTCTCTTGGATTTATTAGTCTAAGTAGGAGACAATATATTTTGATATTATTGATCATTTTTTGATTTAAAGAATCATCCCATCTCAATTGAAAACGTAAATACCTTTTTAGGAAAAAATCAACCTCTACTTCCGTGTTGCTCTTATATTCTTTTTTCTTTCTACGTTTTTTCATATCGGAGCTTGCATAATCTTCTCCAATATCTTTTTCTTGGTTTGAGAAAAGTGATCCAAGATTCGCTTGATTTTGTGCATCTGATTCAAGATTATCTCGAATTGCGGATTCTTTTTCTTCTTGATTTCGATTCTCTAATTCAATCGATTTTTTTTCATTCGAAAATAGAAAAAAATCCCTTTTGTTCTTTCTAGTGATGTTTTTATTTTCACTAACATTTTCATAAAAATTTAAAAGAAGTAGTTGGATTGGTATGATCCACGGTTTCATAATATATGTATTATAAAGGATCACAAATTCTGGAAAGAACCAAAGGTTTAGATTTGATATGGGACGACTTAGTATTTCTTCATTCATTGCCATCCAATAAAAAAGATCTTTTTTTTTGTTGGATGCCATAATTCCTCCATTTTGGGAAATTTTAAGAAAAAAAATACCTTTTTGATCCATTTTATCAATTATTTGATAATTATTAAACCCAGTCTTAGTATTTTTATTACCATTGGTATCGATATCAATCCAGGACTCAATATTGACTTTATTTCGAAGACAAAAATCGAAAATTCTCCAATCCAAATATTTTCTATCTGTAAATTTATCTAGATTGAGAATATCATCATCTTCTAAATTAATAGGGATAATACCTCCTGGCATATTAATTAATTTACCTTTTTTATATATCTTGTTGTAATTATAAGAAATCTCTTGTTTATTATTTAAACGTAATGGTGATACATAAATATGTGAATCCTTCTTATTTTCATAATTAATCGATTTATATGAGAAAAGGTCATATCCATAGTATTTTTGAAGGTTATATTTTGAATTTGATAATGAATTTAATTCAAAATCATTTAATTTTTTGTAATTAATTAATATTAATCGATCTTTTTCATCTGAATGCCTTTTGTTTAAATCTTTATTTTGCACTATACGT
This sequence comes from Eucalyptus fibrosa, assembly GCA_017140475.1. Lineage (NCBI taxonomy): Eukaryota > Viridiplantae > Streptophyta > Magnoliopsida > Myrtales > Myrtaceae > Eucalyptus > Eucalyptus fibrosa. The sequence continues at coordinate 118,130 of CM029545.1, read as the reverse complement.
GTTTGATTGAATCTATTTCGCCATTTGTGTGGTACTAATCGATACCATTTAATCGGAGATAAATCATATTGATAGTGACCCCTTAACCAGTTTTTCCATTGAATCATTTCCGAATTCAAAATATTTTTATGTTTTAATTCAGGATAAAAAATTCCTTGTGTTTCAAAATAATCCTTTATTTCATTCTTAAGAAAAAAAGATGTTCCGTGATATTGAAGGACATATCTTAACTTATACAAATTAAAAAATTGCGTTTGATATAATTGGTAAAATACATATGCTTGTGAGAAGGAGGATAATAAAATCTTTGAATTTTTTTTACTAATATCAGAAATTGATTTTTTTTTAGTCCAAATAAAACGAATTGTATTTTTATTTGTTTTAGCTATTTTTTCTTTATTTGTTTCATTATTGTAAATGTATTTATCGATCATTTTTGTTGAATTATCAAAAAAAAGTTGTGTAGTGATCCTCGGACTATTAATGATACAGATAAGTATATCTATGTATATCCTTTCAATTAAAAATTTGAAAAAAGAATATGATTTACGGATTAATCGAACATTTATTCTTTTGAATTTCTTTAATTTCTGCCAAATATTTTTTATTGATGCTAATAGTTTAGTAGGATAACTTATTTTATCAGAACTAATTTTATTAGAACTAATATTTATATTGATTTTCGGAGTTAAAAATCCTTTTTTATTATCTTTTGTAATTTTTTCTATTTGATTCCTGATTGTGCTGGTTCTATCATCCAGATCTTTCATTTTTTTTTCTGTCAATGAAGAATCTGTCAAATCCATAAATCGAATTTGAATGGACGATTCATTAATCATCCCATTACTGATTACCCCATTTTTTTCTTTTTTAGTTTCACTCAATTCATCTATTTTTCTTAATCCAAATAATTGAATTGGGTTTCTTTTGGAAAGTTCTTTTATTATTCCTTTTAAAAATAGAATGGTTTTCATGACCGATTTTTTTCTTTCTTTTGAAAGGTTTAAAAAAAGATTTATTCTTTCTTTTAAAACCTGTATAACTAAAAAAGGATTCTTTTGTAATTTTATAATTTTTTTTCTGAGTTCTTTAAAAATGGGTTCAAAAAATGAACGTTGTTTTCTGGGAGAACCAAAAGGAACTTCAGTTTCCATTCCCCAAACTGTTAAAAAACAAAAATCGTTTTTTTGCTCTTTATTTCTCAGCGGATCTTTCTGGCGAGGTGGCACCTTAGATCTGTGCCAAGGTTTAAGGTAAAAAGGAAATAGGATCTTTATCTGAATACCGTCTGTCAACCAATTTTTTGGAAATTCGGTTTCTGATAATTGAACACCATTATAGGTGCATTTAACATGCATTTCTCTATTCCAATCTTTTAAGTCCTCAGACCACTCGGGAAATTGAAATAATAATATACGGGCTATATTTTTAGCTATTATCACTGAAGGGAATAGAATATATTTTCTAAGAAAAGATTGGGTTACTAATAGGGATCCTCTTATTGCTTGAGCAAATAAAACTCTATCCCAGGTTTGGGCTATTTCTATTCGTGCTTTCTCTTGTCTTTTGTATTCTTCTCTTTTGTCTTCCTCTTTTTTTTTCTCATTTTCTTTTTTCTTTTCCTCGGTATAATCCGAGATTCTTAATTCTGTTGTTTTTTTATACATACATTTTTTCAAAATGAATTTTATCATCCCGGAGATATCAAAAGAAAAAAGGGGTTTGCCTATTCTGTCCAAAAAAAGAGGAGAATGCACATTTGCTTGAAACAATTCACAAATAACTGTTTTACGTCTTTGAGCACGCATAGAGCCTTTGATTATGTCTCGACGAAAATCTGATTGTTGTGAATAACGTATGAAAGTCACTTCATCGGCTTCATCAAGATTATTAGTATTTTTGCTATTAGCATCAGTATTTTGATCGTTATCAGTAAAAATTAGTACATGCTTGGTTTTTCTGGAACGAATCTGATGATCCTCTGCCACGATTTCTTCGTTTTCTCCTTCCTGTTGTTCCAAATCGTTGATTAATTTGTATGAACATGAAGGAACTTTTTTACTTATTTCTTTTATTCCAATAGATTTTTTTTTTATTCTTTTAGTCTTGGGCTCAGTTATAACTGCGTTGAAGAAAATTTTCAAAATTTTTATTTGATCTTCTGAATGAATTGTTCCTTGTTCGGTTTCTGGAAATGGAAATAAAGAAAGTTTTTTTTCTGTTGATAATGAATTTTTATCAAATGTATCTATTTTTTCTTCAAATTTTTCCTGATCAGTAGTAAAAAGTATACTATGAATCTTATTTATCCAACCTGTCTCGATGTAATTTTTTATGGACATTTTATTTAGTATTTGGGATGAAAAAAAAAATTTCACCCTTCCACGACCGGGCCCATTCAAAAAGGGATCATATATTTTAGGCAAGTATTCTTTTTTATTTTCATCATTACACAATCTAGTTCTTTTTTCGAATACATCTAGAGTAATGGATCCTTTATTTAGAGTTTCCATTCGATTTCGAAATTTTTTGCTCAAGTTGTTCTTTTTTTGGTCATTGGTATAAATCCAATGATCATACAATTCATCAGAGGCTAGTTTTTCTCTTGTCAACAAAGAAATTTTTCTTTCTATCATTTCCAAGAAAGTTGACAAACTGGGGGGATACGTAAAAGATATTCTTTCTTTTCCATTGTTTCGACATATATAAAAAAAATATTGTGACACTTCATTTCTTACGGCATTTTCAAAGTGATTGTTTTTTATATATCGTAATGGGCGATTCCATCGTTTATAGTCGAAAAGAAGAGTCACAAGAGGTTTTTCAAACCATAAAAAAAATGGATCTTTTTTCAATTTAAATATTTCTAACTTCGAATTCTCTTTATTTTTATTCCTATCCATATAAGAAGTTTTATAAACTTGGCTATCTTTATAGAATGTCTCTTGAAAGTTGAATTCATCCCTTGTTTTTTCCTTTTCATTCACTCGGATCTCTTCCCTTTCATCGATTTTGTCCGGATCCTCCTTTTCTTCCGAAAAAAGAGAAGGATCTTCTTCGGTGGATCCCTCTTGTTCCTGTTTAGTCCCCTTCGTTTCGAAAGTTGTTTCTATTTCTACATCTGTTTCTT
>CM029545.1:92500-97500 GCA_017140475.1 Eucalyptus fibrosa | reverse complement strand
CCACTCTGCAAGAACTCCGAATCATTCTCTTGAAGCTCCTCCTTTTCATCATAAATGATCCGCTTGCCCCGAAATGACCTGGCCCAGTAGGGAAATCCCAATGAATTGGGCCTTTCGATACAATCAAATAGAAAGCCCCAAGGGCGCCATATTCTAGGAGCCCAAACTATGTGATTGAATAAGTCCTCCTCTATCTGTTGCGGGTCGAGGACTCCTTCTCCTTCCCCTTCTTCAAACTCCGATTCGTATTTTTCATAGAGAAATCTCTGATCAACGATAGAACAAGATCCATTTTGCATCATATCTAAGGGATTCCTTGGTTTGGGCCGAAGAAGCAATGTCACTCGATCATTATCAAACTGACTGTAATCTTTTTCTGTCCGCGAGGATCCCACCAGAGCGCCTTCTACTTCTAATAGGCCATGAACTAGATCAGAATCATTCTCAACGAGTCCATAAGAAGTGATCTCATTTTTTTCATCGGGTCCGGGTAGAGACCAAAGGTCTTGAGCGATCGATCCGGCAGAACAACTCAAAAGATAAAGAAGTATCGTTAATTTCTTCATGCTCGTTCCAAGTTCGAAGTACCATTTGTACAAATAAGAATCCCCTTCGTTACATGATTTCTTCTTCATATAGATAGATATAGGATCTATGGGGCAATTACTTAGAAGTACATTTTGTGCAACAGCCCTTCCTATCTGATAGAAAAGGATCCCATGATCCTGAACCGATCTTACCTGGGATCGCAAATCCCAAGTTTGTCTATGAAGAGCAGATCTAATTGTATTAGTGTCTAGAATTGATTTCTTTTGTGTAATACTAATCGATAGGGCCTCATTGGTAAGTGCTACAAGATCTCGTACATTGGAACCCATGGTTATGGACCCGAATCCATTAGTATGGAACATCTTCTTTTCCAAGTGAAATCCCCTAGTATATGAAAGGGTGAAAAAGTGCTTTCGTTGTTGTGGAATAAGAAGCCTTCGTATCTTAATGCATGTATTTAATTTATTCGGAGCTATTAGAGCGGGATCCACTTTTTGGGGAATATGAGTCGAAGCAATAACAAGAATATTTTGAGTGGAACATCTTTCACAATCCCTGGAGAGATAGTTCACTAATAGACCGAGGGATAAGTAATTCGACTCATTCACATCCAGATCATGAATGTTTGGAATCCATATTATGCAAGGAGACATTGCTTTTGCTAATTCGAATTGAAGGGTAATATAAAATCGGTCTATTTCCGGCATCATATCCATAGTTAGCGCATTCATCCTAGTTAGAAGCTCCAGCTCCGTATCAAGGTCACGATCAATATCGTCACTATCCTCAATATCGTCACTATCCTCAATATCGATATCATCAATAAGAAAACCTTTAGGCTTGTTATCCAGGAACTTGTTCAGAAATACTGTAATGAAAGGAACATAGGAGTTTGTCGCTAGGTATTTGACCAAATAGGATCGTCCAGTTCCTATAGAACCTATCACTAAAATACCCCTAGAAGGGGATAGGGCTAAGCGGAGCGAAAAGGGTTTTCCATGAGATGTGAAATGAAAACTATTAGTCCCACACGAGGTTTGTGAATAAGTGATTGTCTGATAATGAGCAAGGAATATCCGTCTTTCTGCTAAACAGAATGTATTGAACTCATAATTCATTAGATACTTTTTATGAATGTCAACTAAGTATCGTAAGTAAATTGCTCCCGGTTGTTCAATCATTTGATAACCAGAGTCATTCTTTGATAAATGATCACTATGAGTCAAACTCAATAGAATTTGATCAATCCCTTTTTCTGTCGTTAAGGTGGAAAACTGAACCAAGAATTCTCTTTCTTTATCATCAATCGAATCACTGTTCGCGACCCAGGATTCTATTTTATCATCAATCCAATCACCGTTCACATTTTTTCTTTTTCTTATCAATGAATAGATCTCTTTACTTGTATGACTTAGATGTCTCGTCTTTTTCGAAAAAGTGATTCGATGGATGGGATTTGGTATGATACTTATGAGATCGATGAGATTGATATTCCAATATTTCTTCTTAGAACGTATTGATTTGAACCCATAAGCGGGACCACCACCCCATAGCATGTTGCCGCCAGAAGCAGAACCCCGTATTTCTTCTAGAGAATCTCCTAATTTTTCCAGAGCAACTAGAAAGAGATTCTTTAACCAGAAAGAATTCAGTTCAGATGTAGGGTACCTATCCAGAAGTTTTCGCAACTCCATCATGTATGATGGAATCATCCAAGATTTGACCTTTTCGAACTCTGTCTGTAACTCACTATAGGCTCGGGAAACAAAGAGAAGATGTGTACGAACGATATATGTAGCAACAAGAAGAAGGAAAAGGATTGAATAGAGGAACTCCCGAACATTTGGAGATCTCAGATGGGTCGATATCAATGGTGACTCATTATTTCGATGAATCATTTCTTCGGACAGAAGAAGATTATGTAAACACTTACTCGAAATCTCACTTATCAGATTCCATTGTGGAAGACAGAATTTTTTCTGAAGAATTTGCCATGATATATCTGATCCATGCATAATATCATGAAAAATGGATACAAATTTTTGACTGCTACTTAGTATCGGCAATAGGTCTGAAAAAGTATCTAAAAATATCCAATTTAGATATTTGTACCCTGTCGAGGTAAGGAACCATGGCATATATGTTTGGAATAGATTCCATTTTGAGAGAGTTGAAAAAGCACTATCTCGTTGAAAGGTTCTATACATCTGTCCTTTCTCAACGCATTTCTTTAGACAAAGACTCCGTTTTTTCCTCTTTTCGGATGGTAAATATTTCTCAGAACATGGAGTGTGAATCAACCCCATGTTTGAATTGAAATTGAGATACTGATACAAGTTCTTCCCTTCTGAATCAGATAGATTCATATCTGAAAGAGGTTGACAATAAGTTCTTTCAAAATTGACTATTTGTCCCTCTGTTAGAGGTGTTCCAGAAATGTCTGCGATCGAGTAAATAGCTCTACGAACTAATGGATCGGATCGAATTGCAAAATGGAAAGATTTGTACAAGTTAGACCTTTCGTCACCACTTTGTGGAAAATCGTTAGGTATGAATATGTTAGATACCTGTGACTCGATTGGTGAAATAGTATCTCTCTCCAAAAAAGCGTATTTTTTTTTACCGCCGCACAAAGAAAATATTTTGTTGCGAATGAACAAGATATTGAGGAATTGTCCATATGTAAAATCAGAATTATTGATACGGGCCCTTTCCACATAAAAGGGGAATCTTTTGTTACAATAGAAGCAGAAGTGATGTGGATTATTCAAGAATCGAAGTCGATTTGCTTTATAAAAAGAAGATATCAATGAACTTCTATGAAATGGTTTCACGGGATTCAGCCAATTGTCTTGATCGTGGGATATCATTGAGAAATAGGAATCCGTGTTATCAAAAGATTTCCTGCGATTATTTCTAGTATGGAATGAGTCAATCATCCACTTTGGTATCTTATTGAAAAAAAATGGTGATATTGTTCCTCCATTGATCAATAATTTCGATTTTTGGGAAGTATCATGATCATCCAATAATAATGGTTTCCATTTTTTCAAATGAACGATTTGAAGACCTATTGATTCTAACAACTGATTGCAGAGTTGATCATTCGGACCTTTCAATTCATAGACGTGGATCTCGGACCTATGAATGGGGGTATTCCCGAAACTCACAAAGAAAAAAGGAAGTGAGTTAGACAAAAAAAGAAGAAACTTGGACAAAAAGAGAAGTAACTTGGACAAAACGAAACGAAGTGACTTAGACAAATCTTTTTTGTCGATAACCTCAGACCAATCAATCGAATATTGATTAATACGTAATCGATCGAAGACTACTTGAAAACGGCTCTTCTGCTTAGAAACGAAATGTTCCAAATGTTCCTGGAAATTCTTGCTCCCATTGGACCATTTGTATCTATATGCATTAGGATCCCGATTCACGGATCTCTCGGTTCGAGAAATAAAAATAAGAGGATTGAACCATTTCTTCTGACTCTTTTTCAAATTCGATAAATGTTGGTTGATCGTATATTTCATTATCGTTCTATGATTCAAAGTATCATTTCCTATTTGATCCCTTTGAATTCCATATTCGAAGTTGCGATCGGATCTATTCATTAAAAAGAATCGATTCCATACATTTCTTATGTACCCATAGGTGCTATATTGGATTTGAATCAGATTTCGGATCCATCTATATTGATTGACTGCCTCCATTATGTTGTTGCTAGCAAATACCACTATTTTTGGTTTTGGATCTTCCAAATCATTCCCGCAGGAGATCCGGACCCATTTTTTTCTGATCCTTCGATAAAAAGATTCATTCTCTTCATAAAAAAGAGGAGGTAGAACCAATAAAGATTTCTTTTTCGATTCATCCCTGGAGTTGAATACCTCATTCAAGAATTGTTTTTGATCCAATACGTAAGAATCCATAGAAAAGGCAAATCCCTTATGATACACCAGATCCGGCTCGCTTATTGATAGAGTGAATAGATCTGCCATTTCTTGAAATCTCTCTTCTGATTCAAAATCGTGGTGTAACGTGTATCCCCCCCTGTTCCGGTCATGGAACAGATGAAATAAATCAAAAAATGTATTTTTGTTCAAGAATGAAATCTTATGGGAACTGTGCTATCCAGTTCATCCTTCGGAACCATATCACATCCCGGATCTGATGAAATAGGATGAATTGAGACGGTATTTTGTAAATACGTAATTATCTTGAATATATTAACTATTTCTTTATTTTCCGATCGCCTGGAAGGGACAAAAGAAACATCTTGTTCTTTCTTCAACAATTTCTGATCTCTAGTGGACCTCTCAGTAGGATTCGAACCCAGATGAAGTTCTGACCATCTGTCAGAGAAAAAAGAAAGAATGGATCTTGTAGGATTCCCAAGAAATTCTTCGATTTCTTCCGGAAGCAGATGATTCTTCATCTCCTTCTCACGT
>CM029545.1:85000-87500 GCA_017140475.1 Eucalyptus fibrosa | reverse complement strand
TATTAGGCATCAAAATTTGGATATTTTGGGAATAAGAATCCTTTCCCTGGCTTTACTCTTTACACTATATCCATTGATAAAAAAAAATAGAATCAAAAAAAACTTTTTCTTTTCATGCTTTTTCTCTTAAATCAAAAAAATAAGCAATTCTATAGGTTTGAATAAAAATTTGATTGATGATTTCATATAATTGCTATGCTTAGTGTGCGACTCGTTGGTTTTTTTTTATAGGATAGAATTCCAAAAAAATGGACAGACCCCTACTGTGAACTAATAACTATATAACTAATAACCAACTCATCGTTTCACATTATCTGGATACAAAAAAGCAGTCAAGATATGATATATTGGTCATATCATTGTAGCAACTGAAATCTTTCTTACATAAAGAAAAAAAATCAATCTGATTATGATATAAAAACAGTATGCAGATAAAGGGAAGGTTGAGAGAAAGAAAGAAAAAGAATATCAATGATATAGGATTCCAATATATGTAAGGTTTATGAGTCATCTCATAAAAGGCAGTGTAATAAAGCATCAATACTGATTCATCCATAAGTATATGAATCTATTCATAGAAAAAAATCAAGAGCCTCGAGCCAATAAAGACTAAAAAGATTGACTCAAGAACAAATTTCATGAGGGGCTCCATTGTAGAATTCAAACCTAACCATTAATTGCGAAGCGACGGGAACGATGGAACCTATGAATACGTAAGATTCTATTGATAAATGAATCCTAATAATTCATTAGGTAGGATGGCGGAACGAACCAGGGACCAATTCATTTATTCCGAGAATTCATGAGCTAACCCTACAACTAAAATAGATATTGAAAGAGTAAATATTCGCCCGCGAAGGTTTTTATTAGATTACTCAATCTTGTTCGATCCAATATGATAATATGATCAAAGGCAAAACAAAATAAAGATTCGTTATAAAAAAACCACATTATCTCACTATCTAGAAATAGAAATAATTATCTAGAAAAAAAAAATACATGTTTAAGTATATATCCAAACAAGATATAGAAATTTCTAATAGATTAGATGAAATCTCAAAGAATCCATGATTCCGTATATTTTCATAAAATTCTCAAATTCGAATCGTTTCATTCGCGATGAGCCGGATGAGAAGAAACTCTCATGTCCGGTTCTGTAGTAGAGATGGAATTGAGAAAGAACCATCAACTATAACCCTAAAAGAACCAGATTTCGAAAACAACATAGAGGAAGAATGAAAGGAATATCTTATCGAGGTAATCGTATTTGTTTCGGTAAATATGCTCTTCAGGCACTTGAACCCGCTTGGATCACATCTAGACAAATAGAAGCAGGACGACGAGCAATGACAAGAAATGTGCGCCGTGGTGGAAAAATATGGGTACGTATATTTCCAGACAAACCAGTTACGGTAAGACCTACGGAAACACGTATGGGTTCGGGTAAAGGATCTCCCGAATATTGGGTAGCTGTCGTTAAACCAGGTCGAATACTTTATGAAATGGGCGGAGTAGCAGAAAATATAGCCAGAAAGGCTATTTCAATAGCGGCGTCCAAAATGCCTATACGAACTCAATTTATTATTTCGGGATAGGAACGTAGAACCAAAGAAAAGAAGTCTTGGGGATAAAAAAAAATTGCAGGTTTCTTTTTGACAAACAATATTTCTTTTTTTTTTACTTCGCCCTTTGGATTAACATTGAAAGAACAGATTCAAAAATGATATGATTCAACCTCAAAGCCATTTGAATGTAGCGGATAACAGCGGGGCCCGAGAATTAATGTGTATTAGAATCATAGGAGCTAGTAATCGCCGATATGCTCATATCGGTGACATTATTGTTGCTGTGATCAAGGAAGCATTACCAAACACACCTCTAGAAAGATCAGAGGTGATCAGAGCTGTAATTGTACGTACTTGTAAAGAACTTAAACGTGACAACGGTATGATAATACGATATGATGATAATGCTGCAGTTGTGATTGATCAAGAAGGAAATCCAAAAGGAACTCGAGTTTTTGGTGCGATTGCCCGAGAATTGAGACAGTTAAATTTCACTAAAATAGTTTCATTAGCACCTGAGGTATTATAAGATGAGATCATACGTAATATAGTTATATTATACATAGTATTTGGATGAAATAGAGTAATTAGTGGATTAGGTTGTATCGGACGCATATCCCTTTATTTAATAACAAAAATATAAAAATTAAAAAATAAATAAAAAATAGCATGTTGATTATATCAAAAATGGGAGGCAACCAAAATTTTAGTTTATCATGGGTAGGGACACTATTGCTGACATAATAACCTCTATACGAAATGCTGACATGAATAGAAAAGGGACGATTCAAATAGCATCCACTAACATCACGGAAAACATTGTTAAAATACTTTTAAGAGAAGGTTTTATCAAAAACGTGAGGAAGCATCAGGAAAACAACAAATATTTTTTGGTTTTAACCCTACGACATAGAAGGAATAGGAAAGGACCCTAT
>CM029545.1:62500-80000 GCA_017140475.1 Eucalyptus fibrosa | reverse complement strand
TTTGTGTGTAATGCAGCTTTACTCTTCTTTTCTTTATTATTGATAGGAATTCCCTTGTTAAGACCCTATGAATTGATTCAAACCTCAGATTCATACTAGAACCGCGATGATTCTTCAAACTAAGTCCAAAGATTCCCTGAGTAAGAACCATTGGATCATCACTTATTCAATGAATAGATATAATGACTAAAAATCCAAAGAAAGTTTTGTCCTTTGATCAAAAAAAAGGGGAAATCTTTTGAAAAAGAAGAAAAATCTTTTGATTTATAACGTTTTGGAAAATTTTTTGGAGTCCGGTCACGGGGTCTGAATATTAAGTATGAATCATAGTTAATATTTTGTGATCTATTTCGTGCTCCAGATACTCGAATGAATATCCGACGAGGTAAAACCATCTATATAAAGATGACAGATCCATTTTCTGTACTATCAATAGTATCAATTATAACAAGTCACACACTCATATTCCGGAAATACAGAAAGAAAGAAAGAAATTCCACGATCGAACTACCAATAAAAAAAGAATATAATGATATAAAAATCCGAAACCTAAATGCTTTACTTTGTATTGAAAAGCTAAGAATTCACGTTTCTTGTGAATCTAATTCATTGAAATTCCGTCCAGTAAAACAGAAGAATTATAAATTTCCAAAATAATAGATAGGAATACTGCAAATAGAGCCATTGCGACACCCATCAAAGGAGTAGTTCCCCATCCAGGAGCTACTTTACCATATTCTGAATTCAATGGTTTCAATAAATCCCCTACAATAGTTCGTCTTGGTCCAGATCTAGAACTACCCTCAACGGTTTGCGTAGCCATAAATCCTATTTTGTATTCATTGAGATCTGTTGACTTTGTATACCATTCCGTTGTAAATAAACGATCTTATCATAGATCCATTTTGGTCTTGAAATTATATAATAATGGAAACAGCAACCCTAGTCGCCATCTCTATATCTGGTTTACTTGTAAGTTTTACTGGGTACGCCTTATATACTGCTTTTGGGCAACCCTCTCAACAATTAAGAGATCCATTCGAAGAACACGGGGACTAGTTGAAGTAATGAGCCGCCCAACATTGGGCGGCTCATTACTTCAATTCAATTGATATAATGAAAAATCATTTCACCTTTTTAGTTGGAACTTTAGGTGGTTCTCGAAAAAAGATAGCGAAAAAAATTATCCCTAGAGTCGAGACTAAGAGGAATGTATAAACCAATGCTTCCATAAATTCGATCGTACTTTACAATTATAGCTTCCATACCTGTTCTGTTTATTTGGGATTATCTCCCAAAGAGCAAGACAAAAAAATAAAGGAAAAAGATAAGAGAGAAATCTTGTATCAGACTACTTGTCTTCTTGTAGTCGGATCTCCAAGTTTTTGGAATGCTCCAAATTCCACTTGAGCATCCAAATCGGGGTCAATACCAGCAAAAACATCTCTGAACAAGGTTCTAGCACCATGCCAAATGTGTCCGAAGAAGAAGAGCAGAGCAAACGAAGCATGTCCAAAAGTAAACCAACCCCTTGGACTGCTACGAAAAACACCATCGGATTTCAAAGTAGCACGATCTAATTCAAAAATTTCACCTAATTGGGCACGTCTAGCATATTTTTTCACAGTAGCAGGATCACTATAACTGACTCCATTGAGTTCCCCGCCATAGAACTCAACAGTTACACCCACTTGTTCAACACTATACTTTGATTCCGCCCTTCGAAAAGGAACGTCGGCTCGAACAATTCCGTCTCCGTCTACCAAAACAACCGGAAATGTTTCAAAAAAAGTAGGCATACGACGTACAAAAAGTTCACGCCCTTCTTTATCTCGAAAGATAGGATGTCCTAACCACCCAACAGCTATTCCATCCCCGTTGTCCATTGAACCCGCTCTGAATAATCCCCCCTTTGCCGGATTATTACCGATATAATCATAAAAAGCTAATTTTTCAGGAATTTTAGACCAAGCTTCTGATAAACTTTGATTTTTGGCTAGCCCAGCACCAACTCTTCGATATATTTCTTGCTGGAAGTATCCCTGATCCCATTGATAACGAGTGGGACCAAATAATTCGATAGGGGTAGTTGCTGAACCATACCACATAGTTCCAGCAACAACAAAAGCTGCAAAAAAGACAGCAGCAATACTACTGGAAAGGACGGTTTCAATATTGCCCATACGTAATCCTTTATATAGACGTTGGGGCGGACGGACACTAAGATGAAATAGGCCCGCTAATATGCCTAAAGTACCTGCTGCAATATGATGAGAGGCTATTCCTCCCGGAACAAAAGGATCAAAACCTTCTACACCCCACGCTGGATTTACAGGTTGTACCTTTCCAGTTAGTCCATAAGGATCGGACACCCATATTCCAGGACCATACAATCCTGTTACATGAAATGCGCCAAACCCAAAGCAAGCCACTCCTGAAAGAAATAAATGAATTCCAAAAATTTTTGGCAAATCCAAAGAAGGTTTTCCTGTACGCTCATCACAAAATATTTCTAAATCCCAATACACCCAATGCCAGATAGCTGCCAAGAAGCACAAGCCAGAAAACACAATATGTGCACCGGCCACGCCTTCGTAACTCCAAATACCCGGATTTGTTATAGTCCCTCCTGTAATACTCCAGCCGCCCCATGAATTGGTTATTCCTAAACGAGTCATGAAGGGTATAACGAACATACCTTGTCTCCACATTGGATCAAGAACCGGATCAGAGGGATCAAAAACTGCTAATTCATATAGAGCCATCGAACCGGCCCAACCAGCAACCAAAGCTGTATGCATTATATGGACAGAAAGCAAACGGCCGGGATCATTTAATACGACGGTATGAACACGATACCAAGGCAAACCCATGTAAATACCCCTTTATCAACGAAAAATAGACACTATGTAACTTTATTGCATTGGAAAAAAATATGCTATGGACCTCCCCTTTTCAGGGGATTATCTCGGAGAAAGGATTAATATTTGTTCTATTCTTTTTTTAGTAAAAATGGAACAATTCGGTTCGTAGGAACAAAGAGAAGCAGATCTATTCTATATCCGATAAGTACCAATACGCAATGGGGGTTGATCCCATTTTCTATGAACGAATGCATACATATTTGTTAATCATTCAAAAAACCTATTCGTAAGAATTTATTTCCCAATCTATGGATAAAATATGATAAAAGACAATATTATTAAGAAAATAAACGCATTGTTACGCTTCCACATCAAAGTGAAATATAGTACTTAATTCTTTTTTCTTTCATTTTATGCCTATTGGTGTTCCAAAAGTACCCTTTCGAAGTCCTGGAGAGGAAGATGCCTCTTGGGTTGACGTATAGTGCGACTTGTCAGATATATCGGGTCATATGGGATTTCCCCGTTCTCTCCCCCGATCGAGATATCCTCTGTTTCGCCCAAAAAAGATTTTGAATTATCAAAAAATTGGAGCGTGAAGTGAAATCAAGTGAAATTATATCCTTTTTTGTTTTGGAGGGTATTCAAATTTCTATTATCAATTAGAAAAGTCTATAGAATAATTTATGGTTGGATTGGTTGGACCAATAAAATGAAGTATTCAGACTCCGTTTCGAAAAAACCCAATTGGTAATATATTTATGATTACTACTACTTATATTATAGATCATAAAATCTTTTTTTTATATAATAAGAGAGTAGTCTTAAACTTTTAATCAAGCGAGTAATATGATAAATACGTCGAATATTTGGCATTGGCAGAAGACATGAATTGAATTGAAAAAAAAAAGAAGTAAGTCGTAGAAAAAAGACGTAGTATTAGTGTCATTTGTCCTATATGTGCAAATAAAAATCGGGCAGATTTTTTTTACTCGGAGTAGAGCATAAACCTAAAAGAATTGAAAAAAGACCCATTCAGGAACAAGAAAATGACATCGTGATTTGGATTAGATCTCGATGAAACAATACATCAATGAGAAGTTTATTTCATAAGTTTAATGGATTTTTTGTGGAGGGAAAGGGGACAAAACCAAAACTCATCTTTCTTGAAAAATGGAAGAAAAAAAAAGCCGCTTCATTAAGAAATTCAAAAATTAGATTAGAAAAGGGCCCTACTATGAAAAAAAAAAAAAGAAAGAGGTCTGGAATCTACACATTGATTCTTTTTTTTCGCAATTTTTGTTGAACCGTATGCATCAAAAGATGCATGTACGGCTCTTAAGGGATATAAATTTTATCCTAATCAACCGACTTTATCGAGAAAGATTACTTTTTTTAGGCCAAGAGGTTGATAGCGAGATTTCGAATCAACTTATTGGTCTTATGGTATATCTCAGTATAGAGAATGATAACAAGGATCTGTATTTGTTTATAAACTCTCCTGGCGGATGGGTAATCCCCGGAGTAGCTATTTATGATACTATGCAATTTGTGCAACCCGATGTGCATACAATATGCATGGGATTAGCCGCTTCAATGGGATCTTTTATCCTGGTCGGCGGAGAGATTACCAAACGTCTAGCATTCCCTCACGCTTGGCGCCAATGAGTTTTTTAAGAACAAAAAAAAAAGACTATGCCTTCGCCATATGAAATAGGAATATTAAGTAATAATAGCATGGCACTTCGAATTCGATATGAGAAATTTTTTTTTTCAAAACATTAGATTATATATCGAAAGAGTAGTATGAAATTAGTATAAAATAAAGGGTATTCTCGATTTTACCTTATTTATCGGTGACCATTACCATTTCAGCGTCACAAACTTTTTTGTTTTCACAACAGAAAACTTTTAACAATATTTATGTTATTGTTAGGAAAGAGTACGAAAAAAAAAAAAAAGAAACTTTGGGATTGCTGAATCAAAGACGAGATAAATATATAAAAAGCAACGGAGCCATCATAGTATTTTTTAACTGCTCCGAAAGGAAGGATGGTAATTGGATCATTTGCCGATCTGAATCGGATAAACCCTCTATCTATATTTTTTCTCTTTCTTCGATGGAAATGGAAGGTAAAGTGAATTCCATTGTATAGCCGTATGCAATGCGCAAAAGATGCCTGTACGGTTGCTCAATTCTATCTTTCTTTTTTTATTATTCTTTATCTCTTCTCCTCACCTCATCATGCGAGATAGAGGAACCATTTGTTATATTATCAGGGTAATGATACATCAACCTGCGAGTTCTTTTTATGAGGCACAAACGGGAGAATTTATCCTGGAAGCAGAAGAACTGCTGAAACTGCGCGAAACCATCACAAGAGTTTATGTACAAAGAACGGGCAAACCCCTATGGGTTGTATCCGAAGATATGGAAAGGGATGTTTTTATGTCAGCAACAGAAGCCCAAGCTCATGGAATTGTTGATCTTGTAGCGATTGAATAAAAAAAAATAGCAGTAAGTTTAAGCAAATCGCCACTTTGCTATTTTCTCTTCTTACTTATTACCGGGTTTAATAATATTCTATTCATCTATTAAATAGAGAAGTAATTCATAATTATCCGGTTAGGATCGATCTAAACCAGCCCATTTATTATGTATACGATTCAACATGCCAACTATTAAACAACTTATTAGAAACACAAGACAGCCAATCAGAAATGTCACGAAATCCCCCGCTCTTGGGGGATGTCCTCAGCGTCGAGGAACATGTACTAGGGTGTATGTGCGACTCGTTCAGATCACCATTGGTAGAAAAAAAAGGGAAAGAAATTTTCCAGTATCAATGATCAGTACTAGTGAATAGTATAAAATGGAAGGAAGAAGGTCGTTCACTATCTATATATCGAAAACTAAAAAACAAAGATCTATTCAATTCTTCTATTGTATATGAAATTTATGGTTTCCGATGAGAAAAAATTCCTCATTGGTAACAAATAGTTATTCATTAAGCGGGGAAATCCTATTTTCAAAGCCGAAATCTTATGCCTATACTCTTGCAAAAACGGACTAAGAGGGTCAGCTACCCCATCCAATTTTCATAATTAAATACCGTTACTGTATAGGTAGATCTCGTTGTGAAAGACCTATTACTAGATAATTCATAGGTAGAGCCGAAGAATGTAAACTGTACAACTTGCTAATAGCATTGATTAAATGAAGTAAGGGACTCCGGTATATATAGAGGACCTCACCGTTTAAGACATAACCATAGAAACGATGGAATCCACTATTTCGTTATTCATTTCTATTTATTACTTTTTTCTGTTTTTTGATACCTAGTATCAATACTCGTTTCGAGGTAAAATGACTATAAAAAAAGAAAAGACAAATCGTGGTCGGGAAGGTTATAGTAGCAAAAGCCATTGGAATTTTTATTTTATACATTGGAAGAATCCGTTTTGTTATTAATAAACTAGGAAAAGGGAAAAGAATAACTGAAAGAAAGGAAATCAATTAGTTATTCATGAAAGTTTCATTTATTCAATGACTAGAATTAGACGAGGATATATAGCTCGGAGACGTAGAACAAAAATTCGTTTATTTGCATCAAGCTTTCGGGGGGCTCGTTCAAGACTTACTCGAACAATTATTCAACAGAAAATAAGATCTTTGGTTTCGTCTCATCGAGATAGAGATAGGAAAAAGATAGATTTTCGTCGTTTGTGGATCACTCGGATAAATGCAGTAATTCGCGGGAATAGAGTATCCTATAGTTATAGTAGATTAATACACAATCTGTACAAGAGACAGTTGCTTCTTAATCGTAAAATACTTGCACAAATAGCTATATTAAATAGGAATTGTCTTTATATGATTTCTAATGAGATCAGATCATAAAATAAAAAAGGAAATTGTAAGGAATTTGTCAGAATATTTTAAATGGAGTTCGCTGGAGAATGAACTCCGGGAAGGTAGAGTAGAAATTAGTATGATAAAGAGAATATGATAAAGTCGTTCAAAATTAAATGAGCGAATATGTCCAATATCCAATAAAAAAAGATTTCTTCTTCTTCCCCAATTTTTTTCTTACGATTTTTCGAACAAAATATCAATCTGTGTTTGAGTTCGGATTTTTATTTGGGTTGAATTGAGGAGTAAAGTAAGTCTACTTTTTTTTATTTATTTATGGTTCTAAGACCAGTAGCTCCGGCGGTCGACTCGCTTCTTTCAAATTGTTTCTCATTATTAAGAAAAGGTAACAAAGATAAAATACGAGCTTGTTTTATAGCAATAGTAATTAATCGTTGTTGTTTTAAGGTTAATCTATTTACCCGTCTAGATAATATTTTTCCTTGTTCACTAATAAATCGACTAATTAAACTCATGTTTCTATAATCAATTCGATCCCCCGATTGGATCGGGGGCAAACGCCTACGAAAAGATCGCTTGGATTTAAGAAAGAGTCGCTTGGATTTTTCCATGGTTTGTTTATTCCTTATCCTCAAAATCCTATTTCAATTTGATCCAAAAAGATTTCAAATTCAAAATATAGGATTTGATTTGGCTTTTTTTTAGTTAGTTATATTATGTTAACTAAAATGAAAATATATAGAATAATATGCTATATATAGAATATGTCCTTTTCGTGTTACTTGTAAGAGTGACACACAGGCACTTGATTCGAGTTATTTCTTTATCTCCCCGTGAATCGTATGTTTGTAACAATAGGGACAGAATTTTCTCAATTCCAATCGACTAGGCGTATTGTGTCGATTCTTTTGAGTAATATATCTGGAAACACCCCTTGATTCCTTATTAAGACCGTTTCTAACACAGTTGGTACATTCTAAAATAACCGTTACTCGGACATCTTTACCCTTGGCCATGAACCTCCTTTGCGTTTTTGATTCAACCAATTCTTCTACTTTCTGCGAAAAAAGAAATAAAAAAATAAGAAGTAAAACAACAAACTAATATTTAGGTATATTTTGAATCGAATTCGATTCAATGTACAGTATTTTATTAAAAGATCTTGTATGATCTTCTTGCCCTAGACACATTTCTGTTCTCACAATATTATTTCTAAATGGAATTGGAGAAAACCCGAATTTCGCCGAGGTTGAATCTACTTTTTTATTTCTCTTTCCTCCTTTCTTGATTATACTTCTACTTAATATATTGTATCGAATTCGATTTTTTCTAAAAAAAAAAAGAGGGGGAGGGATTAGTCACAAATCTTTTGATTCTACCTCTAATCTTCTTCACCCCTTCCCATGTCAATAACTAGAATGAAAAAAAAGGGAATGTCAACGCATCCGGAAATAAACGATTGATCTCTATCAAAAGACCTGCTAAAGCCCCAAACCATAGAGTACTTAGTACCGGTGCCACGGAAAGATATGTTTTTAGATCTCGCATTTTAAATCCTCCTTCTTTATTCTTTTTATTTATTGTATTATTTATTGTAATGCCTAATGTTAATACATATATGATCCGATATAATATATATGTAAGTAGTTAAGGACCGCTTGTATTTGTACACGGAATTCCTAATTCCAATTGAAATCTACAATGATTCGGTAGATAAGATTTTTCTTTTCTTAAAACCGAAAAAGACGTCCCTTCCGACTGAGCATTCCCAAAAAATATTCCCTTTTTTAGTTATTTTTTACGATGGGTTTCATATTCATGTGTATATAAGCCTTCTACTATTATTATATGTTACATGAGAATAAAAAAAAGAAATGGCAAGATAACTTGGATATATCAATGGAGAAAATAAGGATTTTGAAAACAAGACAGGGATTCTATAAAATGACACTGTAGACCAATTGAAAGGGATGTAGCGCAGCTTGGTAGCGCGTTTGTTTTGGGTACAAAATGTCACGGGTTCAAATCCTGTCATCCCTACCTATTACTTCTCGTCTGAGCAGTAACGAGGGATTTATTGAAATCGATTAAAATCAGGCATACATAATCTTTTTTTATTATATCATATTCTATATGATAGTCTTATGCATACAAGATGTATTCGGGTTATAAAAAAAATCCTCTTCTTTTTTTTTAGTTTTAGCTAGTGTGATAATGATAAGAAGATAAGAAAGCGCTCTTAGTTCAGTTCGGTAGAACGTGGGTCTCCAAAACCCGATGTCGTAGGTTCAAATCCTACAGAGCGTGATTCCATTCTTGGTTAGGTTAGTCCCAAAATTACAATTAAATAATTGACCAGTAATCTTAATTTGACCTCCTTTGGATTAAAGAAAAGAGGAGGTCAATTAAAAAAAAAAAAAGATGTTAATTAATTTAATCAAAGATCCAACTGATCACCACGTCTGTATTGTAAATATGCAGTTACAAATAATCCAGCTAAAGTAATAGGAATTAGACCTAAGACAATTCCAAATAGAAAAACTTCAATCATTTCAATTTTTTTGAAAGGGAAAAAGGAGAGGTAATATCTATCCCTACATATTAATCCGCATTGCCCATGAATCTCAATGACCACTAATTGAAAATTGACTCTCTAAGGAAATATAGAGTCTATCAATACCACAGAAAGATTTCTTTTTATGCGTTGTGTTCATTCAATTAATTTCAAATAAGTCGTATCTTGGTCAGACCAATAAAGAGAGCTGAGGTTATAGTTAAAGCTGCTAGTAGAAAACCGAAATAACTAGTTATAGTAAGCATGAAGATGAAGGAGCTAAATGAAATGTGTTCTTTTTATACATATGTTTAGAAAGCACTTCCCTAAATTTCAATATACGAAGATAAGCAAAAATACCAATTCAAATGAAAGAATAAGTTCAATTGATAGTTGTTAATTCATCAATCATTATAGACGGGATTAACAAAAACATAGAGTAAGGGAGGTAGAAAAAGAGATCAATTAATCATTTGTAATGTCTACCTATCCCTTAATTTCGAATCAAGTGATTCATTAGATAATTCTTGAGTAGACTAATATTAAAATAAGAAAATAGTAAGAAATTCGAATCCATATAGAACAAAATTTGAAAATCATTTATCTTTTCTTTTGATCTTTTTTTTTAATCGTATCGAATCTATTTTTCGATTTTAGAATAAAGAGTGACCTTATAACAATAACACCTTTTTTTCTTGTCATTTGAGATATTATGTGAATGAATCTACTCCTGAATTTAATGAGTAAAAATGAAAATAAATAAAGTAAAAATAACAAAGGTATCGTACAACTGATCAAATCACTCACGAAAATCAAATCTTTATTTTTGTCCAACTCGATTCTAAGACTAGTAATTCCTATAATTTTTTCTTTCTTTTCTAGGTTCTACATTTTTTTTCCATATTTATTAGAAATAGAAATTGTCTTTTCATATCATAAATTCCCATCCTCGCAGCTAGTTTCAGAAAGAACCTTTCGATCGAATACAAGAAAACAATGTGTGCATCACGAATACTGATTATTTCAATTCTATTTTTTTTGTTGTTCTCTTTTTTTTTTCAATACTATCTACCCCTTTTACTTGTTACTCTACGAGGAAACAATTCCTCTTAAAATGTAAAATGAAAAAAAAAGAGAACAACAAAAAACTTTTCTACAGTTTAAGCTTATATCTTTGAAAAGGAGATTTTTCAATTTCGCATCGAATTGAATTGTGGAAAAAATGGAGAGAAAGAAACCTTATAGAAATTGGAGAAATTCGATATTGAATAATACATGCATGATTCTACATCGACAAGCAACAAGAAAAGAATAAAGAAATTATCGAGTACTTCATTTTCATACTGATTAAAATTGCGTTGCTGTGTCAGAATAAGGATAGCTATACTGATTCGGTATACTCGAAAAACACCCTTGGTACAATATTGACGATCTAACAAGGATGGAACTTCAGTGAATTTCCATTTACTGATATCATCTTTTATGGAATCGATCCCCCCTTTAACTGTACAAGAATATGTGGAGCTCAGCATGTCTGGAAGCACAGGAGAACGTTCTTTTGCTGATATTATTACCAGTATTCGATACTGGGTTATTCATAGTATTACTATACCTTCCCTATTCATTGCGGGTTGGTTATTCGTCAGCACGGGTTTAGCTTATGATGTGTTTGGAAGCCCTCGTCCAAACGAATATTTTACAGAGAGCCGACAAGGAATTCCATTAATAACTGGCCGTTTTGACCCTTTGGAACAACTCGATGAATTTAGTAGATCTTTTTAGGAGGACCCAATGACCATAGATCGAACCTATCCAATTTTTACAGTGCGATGGTTAGCTGTTCATGGACTAGCTGTACCTACCGTTTCTTTTTTAGGGTCAATATCAGCAATGCAGTTCATCCAACGATAAACCTAATAAAAATTATAGAGCTACGACACAATCAAATCCGAACGAACAAAATGTTGAATTGAATCGTACCAGTCTCTACTGGGGGTTATTACTCATTTTTGTACTTGCTGTTTTATTTTCCAATTATTTCTTCAATTAAGAGAAGAAAAAAGAATAGTATAATACTAAATCATAATAAGAATTATCTTAACCCATTCGGAAGGATCACATCTCATAATTATCTATGGCTGTTTATGTCTTTAGCATGACAACTTTGATGAAAGAAATGGTGGAGGGAAGCGGGATAAATGGCCGATACTACTGGAAGGATTCCTCTTTGGATAATAGGTACTGTAACTGGTATTCTTGTGATTGGTTTAATAGGTATTTTCTTTTATGGTTCATACTCCGGGTTGGGTTCATCTCTGTAATAATCTAATAATAAGATGAACTAAGTTGGAGACATGAAAGCTTAAGAAGGCAAGGGGATCCTTCTTAAGCTTTCATAATATTTTATTAGTCTAAATAAAAAATAAATAACTTTTCCCGATTTTGAAAAAAAAACTTCATTTCATTTTTTTTCTGATAATGTTTTTGAAAATTTCATTAATTGATTTAGAACATCTCTTATTCGCTGATAGTATCTTATCTATCTTTCAAAGTTCGAAGAAAGAAGGAACCGCTCGATTTGATTTTCCTGAATGACACAATTACAATATATATTTCTATCAATCAGATATTATCCAAAGCAAATCCTTTTCGAATAGATCCTTACTCTACTCTATTTAGTATCTCATCAAAGTTGAATTTTTTTCTAAGTTCATTAGAATAAGTTCTATTTTATCAAAAGATTTCCCTCTATTTTTTGTTTGTTCACTACTTTATATATGTATACGTAATAAATATAAAGTAGGGGTTCTGATAAACCTGGAAAAAATATAAACTAAAGATAGTAATCTTTTACTAACGGGATCAAAAACCGGTTTTCTTTGACACAAGAAAGGAATTTTCTGCATTCCTTTCTTGTGTCAAAGAAAAGACTAAGAAGAAGAAGGCGAATAATCCTTTGTTTTCTATTCTCCACTTACTTATTTTATGTTTAGTATCCAGTGAAATTTTCGATTTGATTTATTCTATTAGAATAGAAAACGATTGATCCATTCTATGACATTTCAATCTCACAAGAGTGACCTAGTGACACCGCTCGAATTTGGCTTAAAAAAAAGAAGGGATAAAGTAAAATAATCTTTTTCACAATATACATACTATGACTAGTAATGCGGTACAAATAATTCCCGATATCGACATCTGGAATAGAAACAAGCAAAAAGCTTTTCATAATTTTTAATCATACATAATATAATTGAATTGTCAAAACAAAAATTTGATTCTTTTTACGAATTTGATATTGGAAATCCGCGAATCTAGAAATTCATTTCGGACAATTGAACCTTCTCAAACTGTTTCTTCTTAAGAACCAAAAATATTTGTGCCAAAATAACAGATGCCAAGAAGAACAAAAGGCCTTGGACACGGAATGGATCTTGAAGTACTATTTCCGCATCTCCTTGACCAAATCCACCCACATTAGGATTACTCGTTAATGGCTGATCAAGTTTGATAGATTCGCCTTCGGAAACAAGAAGTTCTGGCCCTGGTGGAATAATATCAACCACTTGACGTTCATCTGACGCATCCGATATGGTTATTTCGTACCCCCCTTTTTCTTTTCGTATGATTTTACTTACTACACCAGCCGCTGTAGCATTATAAACTGTATTGTTACTCTTGCTCCCATCGGGATAAATCTGACCCCTTCCTCTGTTCCCGCCTACATATATGGGATATTTTAAGAAGTGAACATCTTTATTAGTAGCGGGGTCCGGGGAAAGAATAGGAAAGGTGACTTCACTATATTTCTGACCAGAAACAGGACCTATCACAAGAATATTTTTTTTATTGGGGCGATAGCTCTGAAAAGACAGATTGCCTATCTTTTCTTTCATCTCGGGCGAAATACGATCGGGAGGCGCTAATTCAAATCCCTCAGGTAAAATAAGAACAGCCCCCACATTCAAACCTCCCCTTTTACCATTAGCAAGAACTTGTTTAACTTGCATATCATAAGGAATTCGAACAACTGCTTCAAATACAGTATCAGGAAGTACCGCTTGCGGAACCTCAATATCCACGGGCTTATTAGCTAAATGGCAATTGGCACATACAATACGTCCGGTCGCTTCTCGTGGATTTTCATAACCCTGCTGTGCAAAAATGGGATATGCATTTGAAATGGATGTCCGAGCTATGATATATATCATCAGCGATACGGAAATAGATCGAATAATCTCTTTCTTTATCCAAGAAAAGGTGTTTTTAGTTTGCATGGTCCAATCATTGATCCCGAAAATTTCTACAATAAAATTAGGTAGGTCGCTTGTATAGTTCCCTATCCACAATTCTGCTATTTACTTTATTGAAATCATTTTACTGGAATATAAGGAGTAGGAGAAATCCCTGTAGGGTAGAAAGAGTAAGTACGTCTTAAAATGGAAATGCTTTGCTTATGTACCTTATGTTACAAAGTAACAAATATTCTAGTTAGATCAGTCATTCATTGAATGATAAATCACTACAAGTGATGGAGATATACGATTTAAATAACGGAAGATCCAATATTTAAAAATTGTATCCAGAATGACTGGAAAAGTAGAAACAAGACCCGATATAATTTGATCGTTGTGAGCAAATCCAAAATCTTTGTAGACATAGCCAATCATTAGTTCCCAACCATGGGGCGAATGGAATCCGATACATAAATCAGTTAATAAAAGAATAGAAAAAGCTTTTATTGTGTCACTTAAGTTATATAGGAATTCTTGAACCCAAGAGTTAAGAATAGCAAGTTCTTCATTACCCAGAATAGAATAACCACTTAAAATAATGAAAGAGGTTATATTTGTCGATAAGTGCAAAATCATATGGATATGATCCTCATTGTGCATCTTGATCAATTGGATCGTTTCTTTGTGGATTCCTATACGAAGTGTTTGTAGATGTGTTTCCGGGTATTCTTTTATCATTTCGTCCAAGAGTAAGAGTTCTTCCAATTCGATGAATTTTTCTAGAATACTCTTTTCTTGAATATCAGTCAAAAAAGTTTCGGATTGCCTAGTATTCCACCAATTAGTAATCCAAAATTCAAGACTTTTATTAAATGAGAGAGAGATCCACCAGGGCAAAAATACTATAGATGTAAGATATAGAAGAGGAAGAAATGCTTTCTTTTTTACCATTTTTTCATCTTTGAATTGTTAATGAATCCACCTCATTTGTTGAATCTATGTGATCTACTATTTCTATTAACCCTAAGTTCTATTACAGGGCATCGGACCTATGAATCTATTCCCTGTTTTTTATTTGTGATTCAGTAGTTAGTCCTTGAATTTAGAAAGAATACAGAAATAGAATAAGAGCCCGTTTCAAATGAAGAAATAAGAAAAAATCTTGTTTCCAGATACCTCAATTGAATTGATCAAATTCGAAGCCCTTTTCGATAAATGCTTGAAAGAACCAATTCAAGCAAGTAATGAATAGCAAGTAATGAATATTATTTCAAGCAAGTAATGAATATTATTCGGATTTTAAGCCAAAAGAACTCCCTTTGTCTTTTCTATCAAAAAAGAAAATCTTTCGAAAAAAAAAATGGCCGGCTACCCCACAGTTCTAGTCCAGGAAAAATGGAGAGAGATTTATTAAGAATATTGTGATCTACCGATCATAAATTCAAAACCTAATGTAATGATCAAAAATGAGTGGCAAAACAAGACAGAAAAGTTATCCTTATAAGAGATCCAAGCAATCTTTTGCCTTTGATCATTAAGAAAAACAAAAGAAAAGATAAAAAAAAAAGAAAAGTCGATTGACAAAAGAAAGGAGAGAGAATTTCCAAGATATGATCTATTTGTATCTAACCTATCAATTCATATTGAAAATAAAAAGAGAAATCCTTTATTCCGAAATGTTTTGATATACGAGATGAATCTATTATTTTATTTCGATTTGTTACTTTTACTTGTTTTTTAGTAAATTGAGTTGAGTGGATTTCCATACGCATAAATTCTTTTTTATGCATACAAAAAAAATTTCGTTTTATGGATGTTCCATATACGTATACTTTGGCTCGAATGAACGTTCTGAAAAAATTTTATTAAGCTATGCTATGCTGAAGAAAGAACAGAGAATTCTTGAATTTTTTCCCTGCCGCTGGGAAAGAATTTATTCTTCAGTTCAAGTTCATTTCAAAATACTTCAATCGGTACGCGCAAGAAATAGGCCAATTCGGCGGCTTTTTGCTCAATTTCACGCGGAGTCAAATTCTCATCAGTACGCGTCAAGGGAACGGCCCCCTGTCCTTTGATTTCCATATAAAGGACACGACGAGCAGAAATACCCTCTTTAACTTCGATTCGGATGGACTGAATATCTTTCATACGAAATCGTAGAAAGATGCGACGATTTTTTCCAGGAAATCCCCAACGAAAAATACACACTATTCCTTCTTTTCTATCGAATCGATCATAGCCACTACCTACATTCCACGAGATTGTGCACCACAAATAGGAACTAATAAAGAGACCTGCGATACCGTAGAAAGACATCACGATCCCTTGTGGAAAAAAAAGAATTTGTTGAGACGGAACTAAAGATATCAAATTCTTACCGAGATAACTGGAAGATCCAACTAATACGAATCCTAGTGAACCTAAAAAAAGGATAAAGGCCCAGCAGAAATTACTTATTTTTCGAGACCCCACTATAAGTTCTATCCATATATGTTCTGATCGACAACTCATACTAGATCCAGTTGCATTTTATTGGAATTGAGAAAATAGTCCAAATGAATTTGACTTTCGTTTTTTTGTTTCCGAAGTAACTCTCATCAACTAGTGTCATTCGAATGTAAGCCTTTAGGAGTAATTCATCTAATTGGTTAGATCAAATTGGTTAGGTCTAAAATAAGAATATCCCTTTTATATGATCTCCTATAGATATCCACATATAGATACATTGACTTTCCATTTCCTACATCCACCTCGATTCCGATCTATTTGAAAATTGCTATAATTTATTTACCCATATATTTACGCATACATAAAAGCTATGTTCGGAGGAAACTGCCATATTCTACTAAATAGATATCTGTGTTATCTATATCTAAGTCTTGAAAAAAAATAGATAAGATTTGCACCTATCGAATCTAAAAAATCTTGTTTTTTTGAACATGAAGAGATAAAGAAGCCATTGCAATTGCCGGAAATACTAGGCCCACTAAAGGCACAAAGAAAGAGGGTAAGTTGTTAAAAATTATCATAGAATGGGTACCTCGATTTAATATTTGTACCTGTTATTGTTAGAAAGATACCTTAGAATAATTATAATTCGTATATAATTATATTGAGTATATCGAAGTGACTATATATATTAAATAATAAGTGTAAGGAATGGATAATTAAATAAATGAGACTTATTCTTCTTTATCTTTCTACATGAAATATAGAAATATACGTATGATAATCTATTCTATTCTTGTCTTCAAATTCGAATTCAATTCGAATTTTTATTTTATTTAAGAAATAAAAAAGAAAGAGTTTCTTACAAATTCACGAAGGATTCGTTAGAATTCAATCCAACAACAGGATTCTTAGTAAAAATAGAGATTCTCGGAAGATATAGTAGAAAGAAAAGATACTCTATATCTATCTTTTCTATATTTGAATTATATATACTATACATACAAAGCAAGAAGGAAAGATGACCTTCGGTTTATTTTATTTGCCTTGCCCAATTTGAATTTTGAAGAAGGAACCATTTTTTTTTATCTTGTTGCTAGAGGTTTCCTAATTAATAATCAGGAATATCGGTAGAAAAAAAAAGAATTATCCGCACGATTCTTTCTACAATTTACAATTAAATATTATGATTATGTCACCAAAGAAAAAAGAAAGTCTTCTTTAGAATTTTTACTTTGATTCCGATAAACTACCTAATTGTTCGCTACAAATACAAAAATGTAACTAAATAAAATAAAAATAATTTGACTTAAGGCTCCACTTAACTTAATAAGTGAATTTTAATTCAAAGGAAAAAAAGCGTGAAGCTTAAATAACTCACTCAGAACACCCTTTAAAGGATTACGTGGTACGATTGGATCGAATAAGCCCTTATGGAATAAATATTCAGCCGCTTGTGAACCTTCAGGTACTATCTTATTCAATGTTTGTTCAATTACTCTTTTACCTGCGAATGCAATGTAAG
>CM029545.1:27500-30000 GCA_017140475.1 Eucalyptus fibrosa | reverse complement strand
ACTAATTCGATTTTCCGTGGGGCTATCCAATCTAATTCAGGACCCGGTAATTAAACACTACATTAGTAGTGGAAGGGAATCAATAAATCTTTATATGAGAGCCCTTCCACCATTCATCTGTCCTTGAATCCTAGAGGCAAGGATTTAGAGCACTTTAGCTTTCGAGAGCCAAACTTCCAGATGTTTCGAACCAAGCAAGCAAGTCTCAAGAGTCCTTTTACTTTGTTTGCTTCTGCTGGGGAAAAATTCAGCGAGTTATATCAGCAAAACGAAATAAGAGATTTCGAGTTTTTTCTTGATCAGGCGACACCCGGATTTGAACTGGGGAAAAAGGATTTGCAGTCCCCCGCCTTACCGCTCGGCCATGCCGCCAAAATGTATGATACCCTACAAAATAGATGAAAAAAGTCTCCCTTTGTTTGCGTCGAGTGGGGGATTCCGAAACTTCTTTTTTTATTGGACTTGCATCTTGAATCCCGTTTTCTTAAATTTAACCCCTGCCCGAAAAGAAAAAAATCCTTCGTTTTTTGGATTGGATCCATCCCTTCGGTTGTATGTATAGTATCTCAAAAACGAAATATCTAAAAATTTTCCCTCTCTTTTTTATATTGATATTGAAAAATTGAAAAACCAAATGTGGTTTTTCAGTCCCAAAAGCCAAAATTTAGGACAAATTGGAACCATTAACTATTAAATGGGACTGTAAATTCATGAACGATTCTTGGATTTGAATCCAAAATTGTCTTTTCTTAATCCTAATTCTAATTATATAAGAAAATCCAAATTGATACATAACTAATCAGTATTGATTCTTTTCCATAAAAAAA
The DNA here is from genome assembly GCA_017140475.1 of Eucalyptus fibrosa. Taxonomy (NCBI): domain Eukaryota; kingdom Viridiplantae; phylum Streptophyta; class Magnoliopsida; order Myrtales; family Myrtaceae; genus Eucalyptus; species Eucalyptus fibrosa. Next base: position 29,173 of record CM029545.1, on the reverse strand, counting down.
AATCCTTTCCAATTTCCATTATAACAGCAAATAGAAGTATATGTAAACCCCAGAACATAAATTGTTATACAAATATCTAATTGGATATCATATCTATATATGATGACTATAGAGAATTATTAGTAAATTGTAGTGCTTCAATTTTTCATTCAATAGATGGAATAGAAAATGGAAATTTTGATATAGCATAGCACGCGCTGTCCCGAATAGAACTTAAATAAAGGAGGAAACATAGATAGCTATCTACACATGGTTAATAAATACAAACTTTATTACTATGTTACGCCCTTCAATCGTATTCTACTAAAAAAAGAAAAAAAGGTAAAATAAAAGTATCTCTCTTTTATGCGAATCATTTGTTGAACAATAGAATCCATGAAAAAGTTAAGTGCTAAAAAAATATCAACTCTATATTTTTGATGATTATAATGTCTTTATATCATCGAACAGATGAAATCCGAATCCATTTCTTTTTCTGGTACCCAATCGGATTAGAGTATGTAATATCATAATAATGGTAGAAATGGAATCACTTTTTTTTTGATATTCTATCCAAAACTCCATAAGCCTAAGTGGCATTTATTAATTCCTTTCGATTTTCTATCTGTTCCAAATTCCAATTTGAATATAAAATTGTCTTTATTCCTCCGTTCATATGCATTTCATACATTCCATATACGGGGTGAGTCAAATTTCATGCGATTCAGTAAACAAAATAGAAATTCCATCATTGCTAAATCAATCCATATGATTTGATGAAGAATGGGTCAATAATGGAATTTTTTGAGAAAAGGGAAATTCAAAATGCTCGGGGATGGAAATGAGGGAATGTCTACAATACCTGGGTTTAATCAGATACAATTTGAAGGATTTTGTAGATTCATTGATCAGGGCTTAACAGAAGAACTTTATAAGTTTCCAAAAATTGAAGATACAGATCAAGAAATTGAATTTCAATTATTTGTGGAAACATATCAATTGGTAGAACCTTTGATAAAAGAAAGAGATGCTGTATATGAATCACTCACATATTCTTCTGAATTATATGTATCCGCGGGATTAATTTGGAAAACCAGTAGGGATATGCAAGAACAAACTCTTTTTATTGGAAACATTCCTTTAATGAATTCCCTGGGAACTTCTATAGTAAATGGAATATACAGAATTGTGATCAATCAAATATTGCAAAGTCCCGGTATCTATTACCGGTCAGAATTGGACCATAACGGAATTTCGGTCTATACCGGGACCATAATATCAGATTGGGGAGGAAGATTAGAATTAGAGATTGATCGAAAAGCAAGGATATGGGCTCGTGTGAGTAGGAAACAGAAAATATCTATTCTAGTTCTATCATCAGCTATGGGTTCGAATCTAAGAGAAATTCTAGAGAATGTTTGCTATCCTGAGATTTTCTTGTCTTTCCTGAATGATAAAGAGAAAAAAAAAATTGGGTCAAAAGAAAATGCCATTTTGGAGTTTTATCAACAATTTGCTTGTGTAGGCGGAGATCCGGTATTTTCTGAATCCTTATGTAAGGAATTACAAAAAAAATTCTTTCAACAAAGATGTGAATTAGGAAGGATTGGTCGACGAAATATGAATCGGAGACTAAATCTTGATATACCTCAGAACAATACATTTTTGTTACCGCGAGATATATTGGCAGCTGC
>CM029545.1:17500-22500 GCA_017140475.1 Eucalyptus fibrosa | reverse complement strand
ACCTATCATGAAATTTATGGGCACTATCTAATAGTAAGAAGTGTAAAAAAAGAAATTATTTGTATATACATTCGAACAACTGTCGGTCATATTTCTCTTTTTCGAGAAATCGAAGAAGCTATACAAGGGTTTTGTCGAGCCTGCTCATTTGGTACCTAATCATATGGTATCTAAATTAAGTAATTCTATGACACCAGTGTGAATTCGGGTCTCTCTGGTTCAACTAGGACCCTAGTTCCTTAATTTCTAGGTGAATTAAGATCGGGAAAAGCAAGTTTTCCAATCATTGACTCAAACTCATTGTCGAATCCCACTCAGCAGAATATGGAGGTACTTATGGCAGAACGAGTCAATCTAGTCTTTCACAATAAAGTAATAGATGGAACTGCCATTAAAAGACTTATTAGCAGATTAATAGATCACTTCGGAATGGCATATACATCACACATTCTGGATCAAGTAAAGACTCTGGGTTTCCAGCAAGCCACTGCTACATCCATTTCATTAGGGATTGATGATCTTTTAACAATACCTTCGAAGGGATGGTTAGTACAAGATGCTGAACAACAAAGTTTGATTTTGGAAAAACACCATCATTATGGGAATGTACATGCAGTAGAAAAATTACGCCAATCCATTGAGGTATGGTATGCTACAAGTGAATATTTGCGACAAGAAATGAATCCTAATTTTAGGATGACAGACCCCTTTAATCCAGTCCATATAATGTCTTTTTCGGGAGCCAGAGGAAATGCATCTCAAGTACACCAATTAGTAGGTATGAGAGGATTAATGTCAGATCCTCAAGGACAAATGATTGATTTACCCATTCAAAGCAATTTACGCGAAGGACTATCTTTAACAGAATATATCATTTCTTGCTACGGAGCCCGCAAAGGAGTTGTGGATACTGCTGTACGAACATCAGATGCTGGATATCTTACGCGCAGACTTGTTGAAGTAGTACAACACATTGTTGTACGCAGAACAGATTGTGGAACCATCCGAGGGGTTTCTGTGAGTCCTCGAAATGGGATGATGCCGGAAAGAATTTTTATTCAAACATTAATTGGTCGTGTATTAGCAGACGATATCTATATGGGCCCACGATGCATTGCCATTCGAAATCAAGATATTGGAATTGGACTTGTCAATCGATTCATAACCTTTCGAACACAACCAATATCTATTCGAACCCCCTTTACTTGTAGGAGTACATCTTGGATCTGTCGATTATGTTATGGTAGGAGTCCTACTCATGGCGACCTGGTCGAATTGGGAGAAGCTGTAGGTATTATTGCGGGTCAATCTATTGGAGAACCAGGGACTCAACTAACATTAAGAACTTTTCATACCGGCGGAGTATTCACAGGTGGTACTGCCGAACATGTACGAGCCCCCTCTAATGGAAAAATCAAATTCAATGACGATTTGGTTCATCCCACACGTACGCGTCATGGGCATCCTGCCTTTCTATGTTCTATAGACTTGTATGTAACTATTGAGAGTGAAGATATTCTACATAACGTGACTATTCCACCAAAAAGTTTTCTTTTGGTTCAAAATAATCAATATGTAGAATCAGAACAAGTGATTGCTGAAATTCGCGCGGGAACATACACTTTCAATTTGAAAGAGAGGGTTCGAAAACATATTTATTCTGAATCAGAGGGAGAAATGCACTGGAGCACCGATGTGTACCATGCACCTGAATTTACATATAGTAATGTCCATCTTTTACCAAAAACAAGCCATTTATGGATATTATCAGGGGGTTCGTGCAGATCCAGTAGAGTCCCTTTTTCACTCTACAAGGATCAAGACCAAATGAATCTTCGTTCTCTTTCTGTCGAACGAAGATATATTTCGAGTCTCTCAGTGAATAATGATCAAATGAGATACGAATTATGTAGTTCTGATTTTTCTGGTAAAATAAAAGAAGATAGGATTCCTGATTATTCAGAACTTAATCGAATCATATCTATTGTTCATTGTAATCTCAAATATCCTACTACTTTCCACGAGAATTCTGATTTATTGGCAAAAAGGCGAAGAAATCGATTTCTTATTCCACTACAATCGATTCAAGAACGAAAGAAAGAACTAATGCCCCATTCAGGTATCTCGATTGAACTACCGATAAATGGAATTTTACGTAGAAATAGTATTCTTGCTTATTTCGATGATCCTCGATATAGAAGAAAGAGTTCGGGAATTATTAAATATGGGACTCTAGGGGTTCATTCAGTCGTTAAAAAAGAGGATTTGATTGAGTATCGAGGAATCAAAGAATTTAAGCAAAAATGCCAAATGAAACTAGATCCATTTTTTTTCATTCCCGAAGAAGTGCATATTTTCCCTGAATCTTCTTCGATAATGGTACGGAACAATAGTCTGATTGGAGTAGATACACGAATCGCTTTAAATACAAGAAGCCGAGTGGGCGGATTAGTCCGAGTGGAGAGAAAAAAAAAAAGGATTGAACTGAAAATCTTTTCTGGAGATATCCATTTTCCTGGAGAGACAGATAAGATATCCCGACACAGTGGCATCTTGATACCCCCAGGAACAGGAAAAACAAATTCTAAGGAATCCAAAAAATGGAAAAATTGGATCTATGTCCAACGGATCACACCTACTAAGAAAAAGTATTTTGTTTTAGTTCGACCCGTAGTGACATATGAAGTATTGGACGGTATAAATTTAGCAACACTCTTCCCCCCGGATCTGTTACAAGAAAGGGATAATATGCAACTTCGAGTTGTCAATTATATTGTTTACAGAAATGGCAAACCAATTCGGGGAATTTCTGATACAAGTATTCAATTAGTTCGGACTTGTTTAATTTTGAATTGGGACCAAGACAAAAAAAGTTCTTCTATCGAAGAGGCTCATACTTCCTTTGTTGAAGTAAGTACAAATGGTCTGATTCGAGATTTCCTAAGAATTGACTTAGTGAAATTCCCTATTTCGTATCTCAGAAAAAGGAATGATCCCTCAGGCTCAGGATTGATCTCAGATTCAGATAATGTGTCAGATCACACCAATAGCAATCCCTTTTATTCCAAGACAAAAATTCAACAATTACTTAGCCAAAATCAAGGAACTATCCGCACGTTGTTAAATAAAAATAAGGAATGTACATCTTTGATAATTTTGTCATCATCTAATTGTTTCCGAATGGGTCCATTCAACGCTGGAAAATATCACAATGTGATAAAAGAATCAATTAAAAAAGATCCTATAATTAAAATTAGGAATTCGATTGGCCCTTTAGGAACAGTCCTTCAATTTGTGAATTTTTATTCATTTTACTATTTAATAACTCATAATCCTATTTTGGTAACTAAATATTTGCAACTTGAAAATTTAAAACAGACTTTTCAAGTAATTAACTATTATTTAATGGATGAAAATGGGAGAATTTTGAATCCCGATTCATGCAGTAACATCGTTTTGAATTCATTCAATTTGAATTGGTATTTTCTCCATCATAATTATTATCATAATTATTTTGAAGAAAGATCCACAATAATTAGTCTTGGACAGTTTATTTGTGAAAATGTATGTATATCCAAAAACGGACCCCATCTCAAATCGGGTCAAGTTTTGATTGTTCAAGTTGACTCTGTAGTAATAAGATACGCCAAGCCTTATTTGGCCACTCCAGGAGCAACTGTTCATGGTCATTATGGAGAAATCCTTTACGAAGGAGATACATTAGTTACATTTATATATGAAAAATCGAGATCCGGTGATATAACGCAGGGTCTTCCAAAAGTGGAACAAGTGTTAGAAGTGCGTTCAATTGATTCAATATCGATGAACCTAGAAAAAAGAATTGAGGGTTGGAACGAGCATATAAAAAAAATTCTTGGAATTCCTTGGGGATTCTTGATTGGGGCTGAACTAACTATAGTGCAAAGTCGTATATCTTTGGTTAATAAGATCCAAAAGGTTTATCGATCCCAGGGGGTGCAAATCCATAATAGGCACATAGAAATTATTGTACGCCAAATAACATCAAAGGTGTTGGTTTCAGAGGATGGAATGTCTAATGTTTTTTTACCTGGAGAACTAATTGGATTGTTGCGAGCGGCGCGAACGGGGCGCGCTTTGGAAGAATCGATCTGTTACCGCGCCATCCTATTGGGAATAACAAGGGCATCTTTGAATACTCAAAGTTTCATATCTGAAGCGAGTTTTCAAGAAACTGCTCGAGTTTTAGCCAAAGCTGCTCTCCGGGGCCGTATCGATTGGTTGAAAGGCCTAAAAGAGAACGTTGTTATAGGAGGGATGATACCCGTTGGTACCGGATTCAAAGGATTAGTGCATCGTTCAAGGCAACATAAGAACATTCCTTTGAAAACCAAAAAGAAGAATTTTTTCGAGGGGGAAATCGGAGATATTTTGTTCCACCACAGAGAATTATTTGATTCTTCCATTTCAAAGAAGTTTCATGATACATCAGAACAATCATTTCGAGGATTTAATGATTCCTAAAAGTGGATTCATACTTTTTTTTTTAATTAAAATTGAAAAAACTCTTTATTTATGGTCATTTTTTGGGGTAATCGAAAAAAAGATAATAACGAATAGAGGGTAGGGGTTTGGATTGTGTATCGACATCCACATGGCCAATCTCCGGTAGAAGAAAAGGTTCCATCGGAACAATTATTTAGTTCAGGGCAACCTCGTCGCTTTTTTTTTTCAAAAAAAAAAGCGGAAGTGGGGGGGAGAAATGACAAGAAGGTATTGGAATATCAATTTGGAAGAGATGATGGAAGCGGGAGTTCATTTTGGTCATGGTACTAGGAAATGGAATCCTAGGATGGCACCTTATATTTCTGCCAAGCGTAAAGGTATTCATATTACAAATCTTACTAAAACTGCTCGTTTTTTATCAGAAGCTTGTGATTTAGTTTTTGATGCAGCAAGTAGGGGAAAACAGTTTTTAATTGTTGGTACCAAGAATAAAGCAGCTGATTCAGTAGCACGGG
>CM029545.1:5000-10000 GCA_017140475.1 Eucalyptus fibrosa | reverse complement strand
GATACAAATCACGAGAATGTATATTTTTCCTCGAATCCTTCGTTGAGAGGTAAAGGATTAAATCCTTTTAAGAAATAAAGTTTTTCTTCGGAATATGAATCAAATCAAACCGAGGGATCCCTTAACTATAAAAGGGATTAATAAAACGAATCACACTTTTACCACTAAACTATACCCGCTACAATGCGATTATTGTATATAAATGAAACTTTTGTCGAACAAAAAAAGGTAATCGGACGTAATCAAGATAGGATCCAAAACAAAATAATGATGAAAATTATAGCATTGACGTGTTTGTTTTGGTTTTGTCAGTAAACCTAATCAGATTAGTAAAAGAGCACTCCTAATTCAAAATTTAAATAAAGAAAGAACAAGTTCTTTCTTTTGCTGGAGGATTTTTGACAGAACAGATAGGGCTCGATAAAACTATTTATGTTATGACATAAGAATGCATTGCACAACAATCCACAGTTCCTTATTTTTTTTTTCTTTTTTTCCAGTAAAGGAAAAAAAATAAGAAAAGAAAGAATAATAAAAAAAAAAAATGACACTTTGATTCTATAGAATGAAATTCCATATCAGAGGAATGGAAAGATCCCTTCTTCTGATTGTTGTTTCAATAATCAATAATAAGCATTTTTGTTTTCAAACAAATCATTTTATCTATATCTATGATTTGGAATGGAACAAAAAATGGCCCGGCTAGGTACTGACCAGGCCAGGCCGTGAAAAGAAAAAAAGCTCTTTCGGAAGAAGAGGTATTCTTGCTTTTTTATTTTTTTTTTATTCGAAATATCTCTTTAGAACCTTTTCTTTATCTAAATGGGATTGCTTATAAAAGTAGTATATATTAAAGTTGTATATATTAATAGATAAAGTTGTATATATTAATAGAGTAAAAAAAAATAAAGAGAGATAAAGAAAAGAAAGGCTTTTTTTCAAGCCTTACTTTTTGTGTAATGTAAGATAGTAATTATCCTTTTTCAATTGGGAGAGATGGCTGAGTGGACTAAAGCGTCGGATTGCTAATCCGTTGTACGAGTTTTTCGTACCGAGGGTTCGAATCCCTCTCTTTCCGTTTCCGTTGATGACTTGTTATTTTATTTATTTTTTTTTTTCAAAACCTTTCCTTTGTTTTTGTTTTTTTTTTTATTTCATATAATAAATAAGGATGTACAATAGATAAAATCCTAAGTAAAATAGATAAAATCCTAAGTAAGAACATTGAAAAATTAAGCAAGTAAAAAGAAAGGCCTTTTTATTCTTCACGTCCAGGATTACGTCCTGGATCATTAGATAGGAATCCAAAGATGAAGAGAGAAACAAAAAATATCACTACTGTATAAACAAAGAGTTTGAGAGTAAGCATTACACAATCTCCAAGATCTTTTTTTTTCAAAAAAAAAAGAGAATAGATTCTCCATTTTTATACCCCATATCCTATTTTGACACCAATAAACAAAATGGTTTCTCGAAATCAAAAATCAAAAAGAATTTTCAGAAATTCATTTGGAATAAGAGTCGAGTCTTTCATAAAAAAAAAATCTTTCCTATTTTGAAATGACTCTAAAAGGGTTTTTCAATAAATGAAAAAGAATCCGAATGAGGAAAGAGGGGAGTCAGATTTTTTGCAGCTATCTAAGAATTGTTTGAATCGAGGGTTCATGTTCATGCTGTAAGACTTATCCGATCTTATCCATTGTTCCAATTTTTTTTTGTTTCGAATAAATCATGTCTAGGACAGTATTAAAGATCTCATCGAAAACTTACAGCAGCTTGCCAAACAAAGGCTAAGAGAAAAAAGAGAAGGGGTATTACTGGCATAAAATCTACGATTGGATTCAAAAAAGCGTAGGCCTCAGGCAATTTGGCTAAGAAAAAACTACTTGAATAAAGGGTGGAATGAAGACAGATACAGATCAAACTAAAGATATTAAGCATAACAAACATTTTTTTTTTTTCTTGGACTTGGAGATAATTGTATTTTGATTGAGTTATTGTTATTGATAATTGATATCCCTTAAAAGTTATTGATAATTGATATCCCTTAAAAATGAAAAAAAAAAAGGTAAGGGATACCAAAAAATCCTTCTTTGAACTCACCCAATCAAAAATCCTTCAATTCTCAAAAAAGAATAGAAGAAATCATACTTTTATACAATATCTTAATTGAATTATATGTAATGATCAATAAATTCAGCTTCATTGTATATCTACACGTGTCAAAACCCTAGGAACAATAGAGTCCATAGATATTTATTTTAGATTGGAATTGACGAACAACCAAAAACAATACTACTCTTTAGTAGTATTGAATAGAAATTGAAATGGGGCGTGGCCAAGTGGTAAGGCAACGGGTTTTGGTCCCGCTATTCGGAGGTTCGAATCCTTCCGTCCCAGGGAATACCTATTCTATATATAGATAGAAACATAGATAGAAATATCTATTATCACAATAAAGAAAGGTTTTCTTTTTGAACTACCTTCTGTTTTTTGAACTACCTTCTCTACTCTTTAAGAGTTAAATATTGGATATTATGTGATTCTTGTTTCTGATTTTTAATGATTCTATTCTTCTTTAAATCCTATTTTTTCACAAATTAAATTCAACTAAGATACATATAGATGAAACTGAATCGAGTTGTGATCTAGGAATCTAGATTCGAAGAATTGGAAATAAAGAAAAAAAAAAGGGGGTTGCAAAAGAGGTTGAATGCGCTTTTCATCGTATGTCCATCCCCTTATACTTTGAATATTGAATATTCATATTGAAGTTTAAGTTAGTTACTTCGAAAAGCCTTACGTCCCATATAATAAGAATTAATTAACAATGTAAGATAGCAATTTAACTAGCTGTGCTTGTACAAATTGGAAAATTGGATTAAGAAATAATCAAGTTACATACATATAACGTATCTATTTTCTTTGAACCTCATTTTTAGGTATTTCATTTCGTATTTGATTTGGTTCGCATATATAATTGTAAATATATGTAATAATATATACAGGGGGGTAATTCATACATCCTATATTCTATTCCCCTTGCTTTAAATAAAAATTATTGAACGAACCCCCACCAGTCAAAGAAACTACGCGTAAAATGAGGAAATGCTTAATGTATTATTGTCGTTCTATTTCAGTGATAACGTTTTTTGGTTTTTTGAAAAAGATTTTGGATCCGTTAATTTGAAATATTCTATATTGAATATTCATAATTCATTCCAATGACAATTGTTCAGTCTATCTGATAGAGGGAATTCTTTTTTTTATGATTTTCTTTTTCAGTATGAAATGAAAGAAAAAGAGCCTAAATCTTCCTTTACATCAACTTTTTTTTATTCACTCCACGAAAAAAAGAAATTTATTTCTTTTTCTATCTATCTATATTTTTTTAATCACTGAGGTTTAATTCAAAGATGAATTATTTATGATGATAAATGCAATCTTTAGGAAAACTTTATTCAAATAGTGATATCCAGGTAGGTTTTTTTTCAATTCAATAACTATTTGAATTGAATGATTTCTTATGAGTATTTGATATTCGAAGAAGTCTAAGATTGTTGAATATATCCTCTCAAGTTACTTGAAGATGCAATGTAGATTCAATACAAAGAACTTTTTTCTTCCTAATATTTAGAAATTAATAAATAAAATAAAAATATTGCATTCATCCAATAAAAAGAAAATCGAGGATTAAATTGAATTCTTTCTAAGACTTCTTTAGAAACCAATGGAACGACCGAACAAATGACTATTCCTGATTCCCTAATTGAATCAATTACATATCAGTTCCAAACTAGAGGAATGTTATGGTAAAACTTCGTTTGAAACGATGTGGTAGAAAGCAACGTGCGACTTGAAGGACATGATCAGTTGTGGATTCTTACACCCACCCTTTTTATTATATAGGAATGAAGGTGCTCTTGGCTCGACATCCTTTGTTCTGTTCCACTCGAAACCTCATTTTTTCTTGGGTTGTAGTGTAAACAGTATGTGATGTAGCTCGAGTAGAAAGTATTGATTCATTTCTCAGGGCAAGGATCTAGGGTTAGTGCCAATTAATAAGTTGGAACAACTTCGTAAGTGTAGTCTATTTTCGATTTCTAAATCGAAAGGATCCAATTCGAGCAAGTTTCAAATCCAAAAAAGGAAAATTTGTTGGAATTAGTGAAACTCTTTTGATCAAAAGTGTATCTTGCGGGAATCAACCGTTTATGATTCTTTGATAGAAATAAATCAGAAAAAGGGCCGTGTTGCTGCCATTTTGAAACGATTAAAAATCACCGAAGTAATGTCTAAACCCAATGATTCAAGGCAAAGATAAAATATTTTGGAACAAGGAAATATCTTTTTTTTAATTGTCTCGACAACTAGATCAAGAACAAGGAGTCCAAATATATTCTAAATGAGACAAAGAAAAAGGGGTTAGAGACCACTCAAAAAATAAAATACATAAGGGTTTTCTTTTGAGCTATTTCATATTTCCGAGTTACTCAACTTGAGTTTTGAGAATACAAATGATTTTTTTTTTTGATAAAGAAAAAGAAGAATAAAAAAGTATTAAATAATCTTAGTCTAATTGATTTGATTTAATGCTTTTATAGATCTATTTGACATTCGAATTGTATACATAGACATATCTTCTAATTTCTCGAGCCGTACGAAGAGAAAGCTTCGTATACGTTTCTAGGGGGGGTTCTAGTTTATCTACGTCTATCCCAATGAGCCGTTTATCGAATCGTTGCAATTGATGTCCGATCCCGAAGAGAAGGAAGAGATCTTCGGAAAGTGGGTTTTTATGATCCGATAAATAATCAAACGTATTTAAATATTCCTGCTATTCTATTTTTTCTTGAAAAAGGTGCTCAACCTACAGGAACTGTTTATGATATTTTAAAGAAAGCGGGGGTTTCTTTTTAGAGAATTTCGTCTTAATTTAAAGGAAAGTCAATTAATGAAATACAAAAGAAGAGGGTGTGGGTGATTCGTATATAGCTTTG
>JADGSC010000015.1:80000-85000 GCA_017140475.1 Eucalyptus fibrosa | reverse complement strand
TAAACCCTAAACCCTAAACCCTAAACCCTAAACCCTAAACCCTAAACCCTAAACCCTAAACCCTAAACCCTAAACCCTAAACCCTAAACCCTAAACCCTAAACCCTAAACCCTAAACCCTAAACCCTAAACCCTAAACCCTAAACCCTAAACCCTAAACCCTAAAAACCCTAAACCCTAAACCCTAAACCCTAAACCCTAAACCCTAAACCCTAAACCCTAAACCCTAAACCCTAAACCCTAAACCCTAAACCCTAAACCCTAAACCCTAAACCCCTAAACCCTAAACCCTAAACCCTAAACCCTAAACCCTAAACCCTAAACCCTAAACCCTAAACCCTAAACCCTAAACCCTAAACCCTAAACCCTAAACCCTAAACCCTAAACCCTAAACCCTAAACCCTAAACCCTAAACCCTAAACCCTAAACCCTAAACCCTAAACCCTAAACCCTAAACCCTAAACCCTAAACCCTAAACCCTAAACCCTAAACCCTAAACCCTAAACCCTAAACCCTAAACCCTAAACCCTAAACCCTAAACCCTAAACCCTAAACCCTAAACCCTAAACCCTAAACCCTAAACCCTAAAAACCCTAAACCCTAAACCCTAAACCCTAAACCCTAAACCCTAAACCCTAAACCCTAAACCCTAAACCCTAAACCCTAAACCCTAAACCCTAAACCCTAAACCCTAAACCCTAAACCCTAAACCCTAAACCCTAAACCCTAAACCCTAAACCCTAAAACCCTAAACCCTAAACCCTAAACCCTAAACCCTAAACCCTAAACCCTAAACCCTAAACCCTAAACCCTAAACCCTAAACCCTAAACCCTAAACCCTAAACCCTAAACCCTAAACCCTAAACCCTAAACCCTAAACCCTAAACCCTAAACCCTAAACCCTAAACCCTAAACCCTAAACCCTAAACCCTAAACCCTAAACCCTAAACCCTAAACCCTAAACCCTAAACCCTAAAAAAACCCTAAACCCTAAACCCTAAACCCTAAACCCTAAACCCTAAACCCTAAACCCTAAACCCTAAACCCTAAACCCTAAAAAAACCCTAAACCCTAAACCCTAAACCCTAAACCCTAAACCCTAAACCCTAAACCCTAAACCCTAAACCCTAAACCCTAAACCCTAAACCCTAAACCCTAAACCCTAAACCCTAAACCCTAAACCCTAAACCCTAAACCCTAAACCCTAAACCCTAAACCCTAAACCCTAAACCCTAAACCCTAAACCCTAAACCCTAAACCCTAAACCCTAAACCCTAAACCCTAAACCCTAAACCCTAAACCCTAAACCCTAAACCCTAAACCCTAAACCCTAAACCCTAAACCCTAAACCCTAAACCCTAAACCCTAAACCCTAAACCCTAAACCCTAAACCCTAAACCCTAAACCCTAAACCCTAAACCCTAAACCCTAAACCCTAAACCCTAAAACCCTAAACCCTAAACCCTAAACCCTAAACCCTAAACCCTAAACCCTAAACCCTAAACCCTAAACCCTAAACCCTAAACCCTAAACCCTAAACCCTAAACCCTAAACCCTAAACCCTAAACCCTAAACCCTAAAACCCTAAACCCTAAACCCTAAACCCTAAACCCTAAACCCTAAACCCTAAACCCTAAACCCTAAACCCTAAACCCTAAACCCTAAACCCTAAACCCTAAACCCTAAACCCTAAACCCTAAACCCTAAACCCTAAACCCTAAACCCTAAACCCTAAACCCTAAACCCTAAACCCTAAACCCTAAACCCTAAACCCTAAACCCTAAACCCTAAACCCTAAACCCTAAACCCTAAACCCTAAACCCTAAACCCTAAACCCTAAACCCTAAACCCTAAACCCTAAACCCTAAACCCTAAACCCTAAACCCTAAACCCTAAACCCTAAACCCTAAACCCTAAACCCTAAACCCTAAACCCTAAACCCTAAACCCTAAACCCTAAACCCTAAACCCTAAACCCTAAACCCTAAACCCTAAACCCTAAACCCTAAACCCTAAACCCTAAACCCTAAACCCTAAACCCTAAACCCTAAACCCTAAACCCTAAACCCTAAACCCTAAACCCTAAACCCTAAACCCTAAACCCTAAACCCTAAACCCTAAACCCTAAACCCTAAACCCTAAACCCTAAACCCTAAACCCTAAACCCTAAACCCTAAACCCTAAACCCTAAAAACCCTAAACCCTAAACCCTAAACCCTAAACCCTAAACCCTAAACCCTAAACCCTAAACCCTAAACCCTAAACCCTAAACCCTAAACCCTAAACCCTAAACCCTAAACCCTAAACCCTAAACCCTAAACCCTAAACCCTAAACCCTAAACCCTAAACCCTAAACCCTAAACCCTAAACCCTAAACCCTAAACCCTAAACCCTAAACCCTAAACCCTAAACCCTAAACCCTAAACCCTAAACCCTAAACCCTAAACCCTAAACCCTAAACCCTAAACCCTAAACCCTAAACCCTAAACCCTAAACCCTAAACCCTAAACCCTAAACCCTAAACCCTAAACCCTAAACCCTAAACCCTAAACCCTAAACCCTAAACCCTAAACCCTAAACCCTAAACCCTAAACCCTAAACCCTAAACCCTAAACCCTAAACCCTAAACCCTAAACCCTAAACCCTAAACCCTAAACCCTAAACCCTAAACCCTAAACCCTAAACCCTAAACCCTAAACCCTAAACCCTAAACCCTAAACCCTAAACCCTAAACCCTAAACCCTAAACCCTAAACCCTAAACCCTAAACCCTAAACCCTAAACCCTAAACCCTAAACCCTAAACCCTAAACCCTAAACCCTAAACCCTAAACCCTAAACCCTAAACCCTAAACCCTAAACCCTAAACCCTAAACCCTAAACCCTAAACCCTAAACCCTAAACCCTAAACCCTAAACCCTAAACCCTAAACCCTAAACCCTAAACCCTAAACCCTAAACCCTAAACCCTAAACCCTAAACCCTAAACCCTAAACCCTAAACCCTAAACCCTAAACCCTAAACCCTAAACCCTAAACCCTAAACCCTAAACCCTAAACCCTAAACCCTAAACCCTAAACCCTAAACCCTAAACCCTAAACCCTAAACCCTAAACCCTAAACCCTAAACCCTAAACCCTAAACCCTAAACCCTAAACCCTAAACCCTAAACCCTAAACCCTAAACCCTAAACCCTAAACCCTAAACCCTAAACCCTAAACCCTAAACCCTAAACCCTAAACCCTAAACCCTAAACCCTAAACCCTAAACCCTAAACCCTAAACCCTAAACCCTAAACCCTAAACCCTAAACCCTAAACCCTAAACCCTAAACCCTAAACCCTAAACCCTAAACCCTAAACCCTAAACCCTAAACCCTAAACCCTAAACCCTAAACCCTAAACCCTAAACCCTAAACCCTAAACCCTAAACCCTAAACCCTAAACCCTAAACCCTAAACCCTAAACCCTAAACCCTAAACCCTAAACCCTAAACCCTAAACCCTAAACCCTAAACCCTAAACCCTAAACCCTAAACCCTAAACCCTAAACCCTAAACCCTAAACCCTAAACCCTAAACCCTAAACCCTAAACCCTAAACCCTAAACCCTAAACCCTAAACCCTAAACCCTAAACCCTAAACCCTAAACCCTAAACCCTAAACCCTAAACCCTAAACCCTAAACCCTAAACCCTAAACCCTAAACCCTAAACCCTAAACCCTAAACCCTAAACCCTAAACCCTAAACCCTAAACCCTAAACCCTAAACCCTAAACCCTAAACCCTAAACCCTAAACCCTAAACCCTAAACCCTAAACCCTAAACCCTAAACCCTAAACCCTAAACCCTAAACCCTAAACCCTAAACCCTAAACCCTAAACCCTAAACCCTAAACCCTAAACCCTAAACCCTAAACCCTAAACCCTAAACCCTAAACCCTAAACCCTAAACCCTAAACCCTAAACCCTAAACCCTAAACCCTAAACCCTAAACCCTAAACCCTAAACCCTAAACCCTAAACCCTAAACCCTAAACCCTAAACCCTAAACCCTAAACCCTAAACCCTAAACCCTAAACCCTAAACCCTAAACCCTAAACCCTAAACCCTAAACCCTAAACCCTAAACCCTAAACCCTAAACCCTAAACCCTAAACCCTAAACCCTAAACCCTAAACCCTAAACCCTAAACCCTAAACCCTAAACCCTAAACCCTAAACCCTAAACCCTAAACCCTAAACCCTAAACCCTAAACCCTAAACCCTAAACCCTAAACCCTAAACCCTAAACCCTAAACCCTAAACCCTAAACCCTAAACCCTAAACCCTAAACCCTAAACCCTAAACCCTAAACCCTAAACCCTAAACCCTAAACCCTAAACCCTAAACCCTAAACCCTAAACCCTAAACCCTAAACCCTAAACCCTAAACCCTAAACCCTAAACCCTAAACCCTAAAACCCTAAACCCTAAACCCTAAACCCTAAACCCTAAACCCTAAACCCTAAACCCTAAACCCTAAACCCTAAACCCTAAACCCTAAACCCTAAACCCTAAACCCTAAACCCTAAACCCTAAACCCTAAACCCTAAACCCTAAACCCTAAACCCTAAACCCTAAACCCTAAACCCTAAACCCTAAACCCTAAACCCTAAACCCTAAACCCTAAACCCTAAACCCTAAACCCTAAACCCTAAACCCTAAACCCTAAACCCTAAACCCTAAACCCTAAACCCTAAACCCTAAACCCTAAACCCTAAACCCTAAACCCTAAACCCTAAACCCTAAACCCTAAACCCTAAACCCTAAACCCTAAACCCTAAACCCTAAACCCTAAACCCTAAACCCTAAACCCTAAACCCTAAACCCTAAACCCTAAACCCTAAACCCTAAACCCTAAACCCTAAACCCTAAACCCTAAACCCTAAACCCTAAACCCTAAACCCTAAACCCTAAACCCTAAACCCTAAACCCTAAACCCTAAACCCTAAAACCCTAAACCCTAAACCCTAA
>JADGSC010000015.1:0-77500 GCA_017140475.1 Eucalyptus fibrosa | reverse complement strand
CCTAAACCCTAAACCCTAAACCCTAAACCATAAACCCTAAACCCTAAACCCTAAAACCCTAAACCGCAATATGTCATGATACTCGCAACTTGGGGAGCCTAATAAATTTGAGATTGATAGTCTAATTTTTGCTCTTTAAATCCGACTTGCAATCGCATGGAAAATCGTCAATCCGATCTCACACTCGAGATTCGATTCGCGGTTTTATTTAAAATTATCCAATCCGATCCCATGTGCGGGATATGGTTCATGAGTTATGGATATCAATCTTATCTTGCTAGATTTGTTATCATGTCGTTTGATCGATTTTGTTTTCGTAAAAGAAAATCCATAAATTTTGAGTTAGGTTAGGTTTATTTTTTAAGGGTTATTTTACATAGGGAATTTATTTACTTTAATTTTTTTGATAAAATAAAAATCCAAAAAAAATCCATTCATTTGGGATGATTAGTTTTTTTTTTAAATTCAAATTGCACGTTTAATTCTATGTCAATTTTAATTTCAAAATTCATGAAAAGGAAAAAAATTAGAATTAGGGCATTCTTTGCACGTCATTGCATATTTGGATAAGATTGCATGTTTAATTTTATTTTATTTATTAGTTATAAGTTTAGATAACTTTTCATAGATAGATTGCATCTTAGGTTAGGGATTAACAAGTTAAGATTACATTCAGGTTTAAATTAGGGTTTGGCTTGACCTAATCCTTAATGTAAGTTGGAAGATATCTTAATTTGGATAGATAATTTTCGCAATTTTCTAATTTCGAATTTCATGGAAAATACAAAAAAGATTGTCTTTAAATAAATTCATTTCATTCTCTAGGATAGGTTCCATGCTCATTAAGAAAACACAGAAATATTCATGTCTCTAATTTAGGTCATATTGCCATGTCATATCACTTTATATTAGATTAATTGCATGCATTGCATAAAGCATGATTCTCATTAAAAGAGTGAAAACAAAAAAGAAATTGTGTGTTAATTAGAAATCATATCTAGGACCGTCGATGTGAATTCTGATCTAACATTGCAGATGCTTTCATTGTTACGAGGTAAATCCTGCAATTTATTCATTGCTTTTCTTGGATGTTGAATTGGTGGTTTGCGCACCCATATGATAACCTCACATGTTAGGGATGTAAATTAAAATAAATTCAAGCTGCCTGCAAAACATTTTTTTCAAAATAAAAGAGAAAGGTATTGAAATGGCATTAGAGAAATCTAGCGTAATCAAGTCCCCAAACTCACAATCTCTAGTACGCATGAGTAAAGTAAATCTCCCGTTACTTTACTTGGGTTTCTAATCGACACAACAAAAAATAGAATAGTGGCGACTTCTAATTGAAAAAATCATTTGCATGTTAAGAACTTGAACCTAAGTCGCAAATTGGTATGACCTTGGGAGAGTCCGAACTAAGTTTAGGCTTAGTAATCCATTAGCCAAATCCTAGGTGGTTCACCCGACGTTAGGTCGCGACAATAATCAAATTCAAGGTTTCACCCCCAAAATTCGTATTGTTCTACCCGAAACACCTTCAAAATTCACAAGCGTGTACTTCAATAAGATTTTCAAGTTTCCAAAGTTCGGGATTTCCGTATAATATAAGATAGTTCGTATGTAAAGCCCCAAAATTCTGCAACACCAAAATCAGTAAAGTCATGGGTCCATCAACAGAACCTGACCATGATAAAAAATCACGTATTTCACTCCCCTTTTCGATTCGTGGTCAATCCAAATGACTTCCAAATTCACCAAATAACGCAAATATCATGGAAATAATGGTAATCTGTAGGATTCCGAAGGAGCACGTCTCACCATGCAATGACGGAATTCACGTAGTAGAGAATAGTTGATGTCTACTTGCCTTGAATCCTTGGTGATGAAGGCTGGTGGTGGAGCGATGAGACGGTGCGAGCTGGTGGCGGAGCAGCAAGGCGACGCGTGCTGAATGGGGGTGCGGCTGTGGGGTTCCTGGTCGGAGGTGAAATAACGCGAAGATGGAGATGCGGCGGGGTGGAGCAAGTGGCCGACGTCAAGGAGCAATACAAGGATGAAGCTGTGAAAGCTTTTGGCTGAAGACTTGCTGAGAACTTTTATGGACGAATGAAGCTGTGGTGAGGGAAAAAGAGAAGAGACGGCCTCTTCTCTGCTTCGGCTTCTCCGCTGTTGACTATCTTAGTCAACCTTTTTTCTTCAATTTCGTGGGAGCAGAAGGGAGAGACAGCTCGTGGATTCGTGTCTTGGCGTGAGACACCTTGCTAATTCATGCAAGGACGTGGCTGCATTTGCAGTCAAATTCTTCAATTCGTGTCAAGCTGAGGAGGAAAACGTGGCTGCACTTGTAAAGTCAGGGTCTTCGTTGGTGGCCAGCTGAGGAGAAGCGGATGGCTGACATGGGTCAAGGTCTTCGTTGGTGGGAGTTCTTTGCTCCCCTCATTGACCAATTGTGCGAACACGGAGGAAATAAAGAAGAATTTGCATGAGAAACTAGCTTGGCGACGTACTGAGGAGAGTGAACATTGGTCTGGCTTATGGCATTTCATAAAGAAGAACTTAAATGAGATAATGGACTAGGTGATGGTCAAGCTGTCGTAGTACAGCGGAGACGTGATGACGAGGTGGTGTCGCAGGGACGCGATGAGACGTGGTGGTTCGGTACGGTGATGTGGTGGCGAAACGGTGGCCGTGAGTGGTGCTAACAACATAGTCCGATGACAAGCTTGTCAACGCGGCATGGACCATTAAGTATTTCGAGGCTCGGTTGAAGTCTAGACATCACAACATGTCGCCATGATCCATGTGCTTTGTTTCTTTTCTTTAAGCATAAAGTTTTTCGTGAATTTGGTTGGATAATTCGTATGATGAAAATATTTTAATCAAGTGAAAGAATGTTATTTGTATAATGTGATCCTACATTTTCGGACCCACATTTTCTCTTTAAAAGTGGTGGTTATTCCACATGACGCTTCGTAACTGTTTGTGACACCCGCCCATTTGATAACCGCCTTGATGGGAGACGGTATATAAAAGGAATGATCATTCATTTCTAAGGAGCAATCACAAGGTCTAACACAAACTCTCTTAATTTTGGAATACAACATCTGTACGCGAGGGGATTGGATTAGTAGAGTGTGCTCAATATTTCACCGAATCTCTGGGATTTTCCGATGAACATGAATATGAACAATAGCTGGAGGTTTGTTTATAATCGATCATGTTTTCTGCATTTGATTTTTACTTCTAACACAAAGCACTTGTGGCCGACCATTAACGACTAAACTCTCTCAAGGCAACAAGCAAGGGAGCACGCAAAGGAAGTAACCGCAACAGCCAAGATCAATGAGAAAAAAGCCTCACACAAGACAACCCCAGCAACTAACAGATTCAAATAATGATATATAAGCTTGAGGTAAGGTAAAAATAATGGCTATTTCAACGGGATTGTCTCAAGGGAATTTTATCAAACATTTAGGGCACGCCAAATGGAAGCCGGTGACAGACAAGAGCGAGGCTCAAGACCAGGCCCACACTCGACATAAATAAGCAAAGAATGTTCAACACCAACAAAGAACGGCGCCCACAAGGCCTGGGGTGCAGGCAAACCAGGGCAACGACAAATAAGGGAAGAGCTCGATAGATCAGGCCTCGTCCAGTCACCTTGAGCGCTTTCAAGCTAGGATCCTTAGGAGAAACAGCTCAAATAGCGGAGAAAATAAAAAAAAAAGGAAACATGATCTGCTGGGTTAGGCACGAGAAGAACGGGAGCTGTGGGCACAAGAGCTCCAGGAGTCGTTGGACGGGGCTTGGGCGTGACCGGACTGCCAGAGGGCTCCTCGCTCTCAGATTCTCCCTCTTTTAGTTGCTCCTCCCTCTCTCTGTCGATTTCTCTCCAATCTTTCCCTCGAGCAGCTCACTCTCTCTATCCTTGCTCTCCTTCTCCCCGCTTTCTTTCTCTCTGAATCCCTCCACCTTCAAGAATGCTCTTGCTTTCCTTTCTCTCCGTCTCTCTCCGTCTCTCTCTCTCTCTCTCTCTCTCCCTCTCTCTCTCTCTCTCTCTCTCTCTCTCTCTCTCTCTCTCTCTCTCAGATCTCTCTCCAAAACCCTCTCTTTGCTCTCCCCGCTAAAGAAGAACCCCCGAAGAAGACCCCCTTGCCAACGTTTAAACACCTCTCTCCTTGTGACATCCTGATTTTCAACCCTGTTTTCGATTAAATGAAATGGGCTTTTCATCGATGCGCCTATAGTCTTTTTCTCTGAGCTGATCACTCACGATATAACTAATCTATCAGGTGAAGTCGTTAAGGAATATAACCGCGACAAATGTGACATACTGATTTGCAGGTTCTGTTTCTAATTGAATGAGTCGGGCTTTTATCGATGCACCTATAGTTCTATTCTCTGAGCTGATCACTCACGAGATAACTATTCTATCTGGTGAAGCCGTTAAGGGATTTTAATGCAATAGACTTGAGGATTCGACCAGAAAACGACTGCTCGACCGTGCTAATCTGCAAGGGTCATTATGGCACTGTTAAAATCGATTAGAGATCGAAAATAGGTCGATTCAACAGAGGTATGTGATTAGTGTGTGGGTGATTCCACCCGATTGCAAATTTTTTGTCGAACGGCACTACACTGATTTTTCTATCATTTCTGTACCCTGTGTCCGTATTTGAAACCTCGAGATTTTCACAACAACCGAGAGTTAGCAATGTGTCAAAGATGCACAATGTGGCTCGAAAATAATCGGCCACGGGTCAATTGAACTAAAAATTCCCAAAAGCTACCCGGTAAGCTAAGTCATGCTAAAATCACGCTCAGTTGAAATTAACCGCAAATTTAAACCCAACTTCAGAAATTGAAAGTTCTATCATGTCACGATTCATTTTAAGAGCGTCGACTCATCCTCTAAAGATTTTTTTGCAAACCTAGATTTTTGGCGGAAATTCAAAGTAGGGCCATTTTGGATCGGAAAAATTAGAGGGTCATTTTTTATCACAAGTTGGTTCAATTGATGAGGAAAAATGTTGAATTTGACGATGGCACCTTGGCTGAATTTTTGGGGCTTCAATAGGATCAAATTGGAGAAGAATTGATGGGGATTTGGATGGAAATTGTCGAAATTCGTAGCCAATGGGGTACAGCCACTTTTGGACCTCTACAAGGGCTTATAGGGGAAGTTTATTATAGCAAATTGGCTAAGGTTGAGGGTTGAACAAGGTGGAGCCTTTGCAATGAGCAATTGGAGATCTTTTGGTGGACTTTTGAACCAATTGGGTCCCCCTTGTTGTAGTTTGCTTCATCTTCCTCATTCAACCTACTTTATCCATTGTTGAGCAACTTTGGAGCTCAAAATTGCATAGAGAAACTAGAGAGAGTGCCCCCTTGCCTGTCGAACACCCCTAGCTGCCGTGCTGTCCCCCCGCACCGTCACGCCACCCACGAGCTCGCGCATTGTCCCGCTCGCCTGCGCCTTTGTCGTGCCTAGCCGCCATCCACGAGCTGCCTCAGCCCACCGTCGAGACCTCTAGACCACCGTCCAAGCCTCCATAACCGTTGCCGTCACCCGCCTAACCCCGCTGCAGCCTTGCCATCCCGCTACGCCCCTTTCCTGAGCCGTGCAGCCCCTTCGACCGGTTCCTTCAACCTCGAGTAGAATCGAAGCTTTAACAAAAGCCGAGGGCTTGTGGCCCATTTCTAGGCCCGTCTGGATCTCCGTTGGTATCGCTGCAGGCTCGAGAGTCGCTCACCTTTGCGTCGCCGACATCGTGGACTCACTGGCCCACTAAACCGGTGAGTTTACCTTCTAAACTCTGCTTATGGAGTTAATGACGCTTAGTGGATAATTAGTTTAGGCTAATTAGGGATTAGGTCGTTAGTTAGTATGGATTAGTGATTTAATTATTCATTTGTGCATGTTAGGTGGTTAGAACGAGTTAATTAAGGGCTAAAGAGATCATGCTATTTATCTAGATAGGTTCGGAAATTTTTTAGACCCGTTTATGTGGTTAGATTAGTGTTTCCAACCTAAGTTGGTATTTATTGAATTTAAATTACATTATTTAATTATTTTTGCAATTTATTTAATTATTTATTATTTTTCGAAAATTATACCGGATAGCAAGTGACCGGAATTTCGTGCCGATTGCGGTGGTGTGCTTAGTTTCTTCAATTGAGTGTTAAATTGTGTAAATTAAGTGGTGATTGGAATTTTGGTTATTTATTCCAAAATTATGAAATTTCAGTATTTAATTATAAAATCCCGAGTGTCGAGTTTTAACAACGAAAATGGTTTTAAAGACTATATCAAATAGTGGGATTTTAAAAGGAAGGGTATCAGTTTTTCTGGCACAAATTGACCGTGTGCCCACACACGATTATTTTACCATGTATTTTTAATATGAAGAAAATAGGACAAGATCACTATTTTAATAGAGGCATTTGAGTGGAATGCACGGTATCCTTGGCTAAGATTGAATGGTCGTGTGTTGATTAAGAGAACCCGTCCCCGAAATGAGTCAGGTGGACATGCCCTTATATGGGATGCCCTATCAATGGATGTCGGTCGCAGTAGAGGCTGGACTGATGCTCCTATGTGGAATGCCATCGACGTAGTGACGTTCCCGCGCTCAGTGGGGTGAGGCGATGCCTGGTTACACCAGAAGACCACCGAACGTTGAGTAGGCCGTGCCCATGTGTGGCTATGAAAAAAATTGGAACGCATGTTAAGTGAAATTGACACGCCAGATTATGGGACAAAATTATATGGCACGGTATGGGACGTGTCATAATGATTTGGCCCTATAATCGAGACCCTTGTGTTTATTGAGATAAAAGTGGTTGCGTTCCAATTGATTGAGTTTGTTTACTGCATATGGTTGAGTTTTTGAACTGTGTTGACGTGCAGAAGGGAAGTGAGGCAAGGTAAGTCCTCTGTTTGATTGTGTGGCTAGGTGTATTTTCTTCCTAGTCGGATTTTAGGGGGTGAACTTGCTGAGACATTGTCTCACCCCGTCGTGGGCTCAATTCTTTTCAGGTCCTTAGATGGTGGTTCCCTCCAGAACGTTTTGGTCAGCCGCGGGCCATTACTGAGCAAGGCATGGACGTTCCTATCCCTGGTAGTCATTGGGTCTATGAGCTAGTGGTGACCACTGTTTGGGTCAATGAAGGCCGACCTGAGAGGCTACCTCATCGATTCAGGGCGTGGTACCGTCATGGACTCAATGGGTATAGGGTAGGTCCCCTTCAAGAATTTGATATCACCGTTGTTGCGCTCAATGCTGCTCTGGGCGAGGGCGCAATTGACCCTCCTGATGGTGCTGTGGTGGACCAGGCGCCCACGGAGCCTGTGGAGTCCGAAGGGTCAGTGAACGTGTCCGACTAGAGAGTCGTGGCGCAGTTTCCTTTTTTAGGGCTGATCATTTTGGTAGATAGACTACTATTGTATATAGACTAGTTGGTTGTTTATAAAGGCGTGTTTTGGATGTGAATTTTTTATCCTGCTTTTCTATCCCATGTTGGTTGGTGTTAGGGGTTTTGTTTATACGCTTTCGCATGTACATTAAAATGAATGGGTCAGCAACGCGTCCTGGGACGTCGTAATTTCATCGACCACCAAGGGATGTGCACGTGCTCGAGGATCTGGGGAGTGACATCCCTGCCCAAAGTGGTATCAGAGCTGGTCAATAGTTGGAGTGATAAGGTGCGAGGGTTCATGGGATAGTTAGTACGGAAGGTCTTTATTTTATGCTGGTGCATGTGAGTGATAGTTGTTTGGTAGCTTGTTTGGTGTGATCGCTCAGCTTATAATTTTGTGTGAAATTGGAAAGCAGGTTTTTGTATAGAACATGCATAATGAGTGATCTGGAGCAGAGGACTCCTAGGAAGAGGACCGTAGGATCAATGACTCAGGGTAGGACACCGACAAGGGTCGGTAGTTAAGGTGGTTGTGGTCGAGCGCTAGCTCATGCCAGCGTTGGTGGAGTAGCATCGCCTCCAGTCGGTGCTAGGGTAGCAGCCCCTAGCGATCCCATAATCAATGGGATTGTTCAGGTGCTTGGGACGTTGGGAGCACTGATGCGACAGCAGGCCCAGAATCAAGCCGCCGCCACTACCCTTGTCGTTACAGCTGTTGCTACTGCTACCGTTGCTACTGCTACCGTTGCCACTGCTACAGCCGCACCTGCCAAAGTTTCACCTGGGAACGTGGTTGTGGAGAGAGAGAGGCCTACTCATAAGTTGGTGGAATAGTTTCTAAAACTGAACCTACCAAGGTTCGCAGGTGTTGGAGATCCCGAGGCTGCAACCCTCTGGATATAAGACCTAAAGAAAGCCTTTGCACTGCTGATGTGCAATGAGGAGGAAATGGTTGTCCTGTCAGTATACTAGCTACAAGTTAATGCCAGTACCTAATGGAGGGCCACCAGAGGCAGAGTAGTACCTGAAGGTGAAGTTCCCGTGTGGGACGCCTTCTTGAGAGCCTTCAATAGCAAGTATTTTTCTGATAGCGCCCGAGACCAGAAAATGGAGAAATTCCAACACCTCGCCAAGGAATATTGACAGTAGATCAGTATGAGGCCAAGTTTACAAAGCTGTCACAATATGCTCCTAGACAAGTGGAGGATCCTGAAGATAGAGCTCGGAGGTTCAAGAACGGCCTCCGACCAGAGCTGAAGAATCCACTGGTGCCATTTGACCTGAAGGATTATAACAAACTATATGGTCGAGCCAAGTTGATAGAAAGGAATCTGAATGAACAAGCCGCAACATCTGGGTCATGGTTTGGGAAGAAACCTATGATAGGAGGAAGGTACCTTGTCCCACCTAACAGGAAGGGTGGGGTAGGAAAGTCTGTGCCGAACTAGATGGACGTGTGTTGCTTATGTGGAAGGCGACATGGATCAGCCCCGTGCCATTCTAGGTCGGGTGCTTGTTATGAGTGTGGCTAGCAGGGTCACATAGCCAGAAATTGTCCCAGAAGAACAATGGGACCGCAACAATTGCCGCCACCACCGCCGATGGGTTAGATTAAAGGGTACGTGAAAGTGCTAGTATGAACACCTAGAGGGGGTGAATAGGTGTGAAGACAATTTTCGCAAAGATCAGTAAGAATATTTTGCTTTTAAAACTGAGTCTGATGATCAGCAGACTTTAAAAGAATTTAGACTTTAACTACAAAACTAAAGTGCGAATAAAGTAAAGGAGTTTAGGGATGAGAAAAGGAACACAAAATTTATAGTGGTTTGGCTTAGATCAAGCTTACGTCCACTCTCCCACACTGACAGCCTTCTAGCTAGTTTCCACTAAGAATCAAAAGAGAATTTATAATCCTGTGATCTCGACTTCACAGTGAAAAGTCTCTACTGGTCTCACAAAGTCTCTCTTTGATTCTCTCTCTCTTTTGAGTACAAATTTGAGCACAGTGTAAGGAATAACAAGTAAGTGGAATCGCAATGGACTCGGCGTGGCTCAACGAAGGCGCTGTTGTACGACTTTTAGGGGGCAGGCTGCGATGGTGGGCAACCGTGGGTGGAGGAGCACCGTCGGTCGGAGCTCCGACGAGGGACGATAGCAGGTAAACAGCAAGGGCTCGGAGCGGTGGTGGCCGGCACTCGGAAGGGACAACGGTTCGGAGCTGCAATCGTCGCCGATGGCAAGGAAACTCAGCGGCAAGGGGGTCGTAGTGGCGAGCAGTGGCGCGGGCTGCAGCGAGGCTCGCGGCTGTGGAGTTGTAGGGGATGGGCTCCAGCGACATCTACACTTGAGCAAAGGGCAGGAGTGGCGACGGCCGGCTTGGGATCTACTGCGGCGTCGGCATTTGGGCAGAGAGCCAGGCGCAGTGAGGCAACGGCGTACAGAGGCACTAGGTCGCAAGCGACTCGCGGGTCGGCGCGCGGTGGCACGGGCTGCAGTGGCTTCGCGGCTCAGGTGGAGAGGCAGGCACGGCGGTGGTGCGGGCGCGGTGGTGCGAGTGCGGCGATGGCCTAACTAGTGCGACGGCGAGGGGATCGGGCAGCAAGGGATGCCGCGTAGCAGTTGGTGCAGCAGAGAAGATGAATAGTCGCATTTGTTTTCTTCTCTGCTTTTTTCCTTTTTCTTTTGTTTTTCTCTTCGTTTTCTCCCTGCTGTTGCACGTCACTTTTCCCTACTGCTGTGCTCCTCTCTATCATGCTCTCTTCTCAAAGCATAAGCTTTTTCTTCTACTGCCTTTTCCTTTTTCCCTCAAAAAGAACACAAAAAGAAAGGTTTTTTCTTTGTGTTGTGTTTTATTCTTTGACCTAGAAACCGAGAAAAAGCCCCCAAGAGAAAATGAAGAAAAGTCCCCTCTCTCTGTGGTGTAGTATCCTATTTATAGGTGAGCGGACTAGGGTTTTAAATCAACAACCATGAAGATTTTTCCGAACGCAATATTTCTTCACCAATTTTATCACATATTGATAAAGATTCAAGATTGTGATAGAATTTTTCTCAAATCCCAAATCTTGCAAAGATGAGCTCACAATACTTTTTGTCACACTTGCCCTATCCGATGATATTAAAAAATCTCCATCATATCCCGAAAAATTTCAAATCACTATTTCTCACAAGATAATTTTTTGTCATAAAAGAAAACGGGCTTGGGCCAATTTGCTCCCTTTGTGAGCTTAGTCCAACATGTCAATTTAAAGCTCAGAACCACCAATTCAAACCTATATGTCATCAGTCCAATGCAAATGCAAATTAAAAATAAATGCACCTAAAATTATATGCTATGCGATTAATTAATTTTTTTAGGGGTTAAAAATTAATCCGTAATTTTTATGCAATAAATAAATGACTAGATTGCCAAAATTTAGGTGTGAACAATTATGATCAACACGGATCATGTTTTACGATGTCAATTTTATGAAATGTTTATGCCGAGGGGGGGAATGTGTGGCATATCTTCCAGATTTTTTTACACTTTTTTATACTATAATGCTGGATTTCGGAATTGAATTATCTTCCTTGCATTAGCAGCGTGAAAAATATTTTAGAATTAAACTATTGGATTGCTACACCATGATATTTAATTGACGGATTTCGTCGGTCTACATTGACAACAATGCTCCGAGTGTTGGGATGCCCGGAGGGGTGTGATATGGTGCCCTCCGAATGCCCGGGAAATATGATAAAGGCCCGGAGGTCCTCGCGATGCTAGTTGGGGTGCGAGATGCCTGGAGGGTGGTATATGGTTTCATCCAGAAGATGGTGGTAGTCGAATCTGGATTAATTGAAGTTCCAAATTTCCATTACTTTCTGATATACCGTTTTATGAAATTCTTTTAGAACTGATACAAGTTGAATTATTTTCGGTTTGTGTACTTTATTTTTGGATTGTGTTGAATGGGTGGTGATAGGTTCGCGTAGTATAGTTTAATAGACTCTTACTTGCTGAGTGGTGGTACTCACCCTTCGTGGGCTATTTTTCAGACACGTAAGTATGCCTCTACTACCTGCTCCCCCATGATGTTCTACGGCGTCCCCACCAATCTCACATGGGACCAAGTGGAGCAAGCCGATCCTGATTTCCCTGATGTTACATTCATCCGGATCACTATGATCCTGATGGTGGATGCTGGTCTCACGTCGGGCCCCATGCTAATGGGGTTCATCACGCTCTACGCCCAAGTCAATGGGCGCATGGTGGGACCGCTTCCACTCCTAGATGACGACGACGATGGGACTAGCGAGGTCGAGTACGGAGGACCCGGGGGAGCAAAGGTAGCATTTTTGGACAAGACCAGGACATGATACATAGACGGCCATGTGAATAGGTTGTAGGATGGTCGGGACAATGTTTTGGTTTAGTTAGAATAAGGAACTTTTTGGCCTTAATGTACCGACCTAGGTCATCTAAAATAAATAAATAAATAAAAGTGCATGGTTCAATATTTTCGTGTGCATCGATTTAAGTCATGATTGAGTTGTCATTATACGCTTCCGCATAAAAATAATAGTAATAACTAGGGAACGTCGTGGCAACCCTAACAGGCCGAGGGTCGTCACACATGTCCTTTAAGAACAAGTAATATCTTCTATGTATCACGATGCATTTTATTCTTTTAATGTCAGCTTATATGTGACAACACATCTTAATGAATAAACATTATGTTTATTCCAGAATCAAGGATAAATGTTTTTCTTATAAACAAAATATGTACACCAAAATTGAGAATCAACATTACAATAGAACAAGAGTTTCATACAATAAAAATCATCCATATGGCAACAAATCACATGATGGGACCTATTCCCATACTAGTTACATGATCCTTATACTTCATTGGTAGCATGCTTTTAGTTAAAGGATCAACTATTATCAATTCAATACTAATATGTACTATGATCACTTTATTCTCCTTAACATGTTCCCTTATGGCTAAATACTCGATGTCGATATGCTTACTGCGACTGCCACTTTTGGCATTTTTAGCCATAAAAACCACAACTGAATTGTCACAATATATTCTTATTGGCTTAAAAATAGAATCAACAATTCTAAGCCTAATAATGAAACTCTTCAACCATACACCATGTGAGGTAGCCTCAAAACAAGAAACAAACTTAGCTTCCATAGTGGAAGTAGCAGTCAAAGTCTGCTTCACACTTCTCCATGACACAGCTCTACCAGCTAACATAAAAATGTATCAAGATGTTGATTTTCAAGAATCAACGCAACCCACGAAGTCCACATCCAAATAACAAACTATTTCCAAGTTGTCAGTCCATCTATATATAAGCATGTCGCATTTGGTACCTTGAATGTATCTCATCACTTTCTTTGCAGCTCTCTAATGGTCCATACCTAGATTACTCCGATATCTTCCCAATATTCCCATAACAAAAGCGATGTCAGGTCGAGTACAAACCTAAGCATACATCAAGCTTTTGACAGTAGAAGCATACGGAATGTTATTCATTTGTTCCTTTTCTAGATCGTTCTTCGGGCATTGGTTCAAATTGAACTTATCACCCTTCACAATCGGTGCTATACTTGGTGAACAATCTTTCATCCGAAATCTCTCTAAGACCTTATTGATATAGGTTTCTTGAGATAGTCCTAAAATTTCTTGAGGTTTATCTCTATGGATCTTAATACCAATGACATAAAATGCCTCACTTATATCCTTTATGTCAAAACCCTTACAGAGAAATTATTACACCTCATGTAGCAACCCATTTATCATTGGTTGCAAGTAGAATATCATCTACACATAGCATGAGGAAACAAATTTTGCTCCCACTAACCTTCTAGTATATACATTTATCTATGACATTTGTTGTTGTCAGGGGATTAGTTAATTCGCTTCCGCATGTGCAATAAAAATGAAAAGGGTCGGCAACGAGTCCTAGGGACGTCGCAAAATTTTATAGACCACCGAGGGATGTGTACGCGCTCGAGATTCGAGGCGTGACATCCCCATTTAGTGGTATGAGAGAGAGGTTAGAATTTGGAGTGATAAGGTGCGATGGGTTTTGGGATAGTTAGTAGGAAAGACTTTTTCCTTATTCAGACGCCTGTGATTGGCTAGCTAATTGGTAGTTGTTTTGTGTGGATCACTCAATTTTCCTAATTCATGGTGGAATTGGGAGGCAGGTTCTATAGAGATCCTGTAGGATGAGTGATCCGGATCATAAGACTCCTAGGAGGAGGTCTGTTGAGTCTGTCACTCGTGATAGGATGCCGACTGGGGTCGGTACCCGAGGTGGCCGTGGTAGAGCGTAGGCTTAGGCCAGCGCAAGTGAGAGAGTACCGCCTTAGGCTGGTACTAGTGTAGCAGCACTTGACGATCCTAGATTAGATAGGATCATGTAGGCACTTGAGTCTTTGGGAATTCTGATGAGGTAGCAAGTTCAGAATCAAGCTGTCATTGCCGCTGCTACAGTTGCACCTGCTGGAGTCCAACCTGGGATTGTGATCGGGGGGAGACCAATGCATAAGATGGTAGAGCAGTTCCTGAGACTTAGGCCACCAAGGTTTAGTGGTGTGGGCGACTTTGAGGCTGTGACCCTTTGGTTAAGGGATATTGAGAAGACCTTCACATTGTGGAGGTGTTCAGAGGAAAATCGAGTACTGTTAGTGGCTTATTAGCTTCAAGGTAACGCCAGTATATGGTGGGAAGCCACTCAAGGAAGAGTATTCCCTAAAGGCACAGCTCGAACTGGGGGTGCCTTTGGTGAGGCTTTCAATGGGAAGTACCTTTCAGATAGTGTGAGAAAGTCCAAGATGGTAGAGTTCCCACAGCTTCGCCAGAATCAGATGTCAGTGGATCAGTATGAGGCGAAGTTCGCCGAGTTGGCCAAGTATGCGCCGAGGTTGGTAGAGGACCCTATGGATAGGGTGAGACAGTTTAGGGATGGCTTGAAGCCAAAGTTGGAAGATCAGCTGGTGTTCTTGAATTTAAAGAGCTTTGATGAGACATACAAGAGGACACAGAGGTTAGAGAAGAACATGATGGATAGGGCGACCGCATCTAGCTCACAGTTCACGCCTAATCAAGATAATCGCCAGTTTGGAAAGGGACCGATGATGGGAAGAAGGAATCCCATCCCACCCAACAGAAAAAACAACGTAGGAAAGTCAACACCCAATGCCATGGGAGTCTGTCGGGTGTGTGGAGGGAGACATGGAAATCTCCCCTATCCTTCGAGGATAAGAGACTGCTACGGATGTAACTAGCACGGGCACCGAGTGAGGGACTGTTCGCGCAGACCGATGGGACCACAGTAGCTACTACCACCGCCATCGATGGGATAGAACAGAGGGAATGCACCGCAAACAGAACGCCACTAGGATGGCGAAGAGGACAGGAATGAACTAAGCTATGTACCGAAAGGAAGGATAGTGTTTCTGGGATGATTTGATCAGAGTGACGCAGCAAGAAATATGGTCAAATTGGTAGAACTTCGGTTTGTGAATGAGGTTGTGGAAGGAAGAATCACTAGTTAGGATTGTACTTGACTATTTTGCCTAAAGTATAACTTTGAGGTTGTAAATGGAAAAAGATTGGCTCAAATAGCATCTTGTTGTAATGAATCATTGTTATGCAGTAATTCAATTTGACCAGTTTGCTTGAGAAAGTTTCAAGCTTGTCGAAAATCAAGAAGGATCCTCATTTATTTTAATGTTGTCATTTAAGACAACTCAGTGACTGGATGTGGGTTGCTGAGGTTATTTGGCCACTGTAGTGGGTATGATCGTTAAGGAACCGAAAGTGGAGAGCATCGACATGGTACAAAAGTTTTCTGATGCGTTTCCTAAGGAATCATTTGGTTTGCTCCTAGAAAGGAAGATTGAGTTGTGATAGTGTGTATCTACAACATCAGGGTGTACTCTAGAAGTCCAGAGGAGTACGAAAGACGTTTAAGGGAAGTGCTTCAGACCTTGCAAGAACATGGATGGGACCCGACCAAGACGAAAGCCATGATCAATTGGCCAAGATCGATGACAGTGACAGAGATCAGAAGTTTCTTAGGGTTGACAAGTTTTACATACAGGTTTGTGAGGAGATTCTCAACAATGGCTATGCCTCTGATAGATTGCCGAAGAAGGCAGAGAAATTCGTAGGGACAAATAAGTGAAAACATAGTCTTCAAGAGCTTAAGCAAAAGCTGACTACCGCGCCAATATTGACGATTGCATCTGGTTCTGGAAGACCTTTGCAACCTTTGGAGGTTCCTGAGTGGAAGTGGAACACATCATAATGGGCCTTGTGATGGCGATTCAGGAGTGGATTTTACTCGAAGAAGCTGGAGATTCAGTTTCAAATCTGAGGGAGGCCACCTTTTAAGTCTTATGGCCATCCTCAGAATTGAACCAGAAGTACAGCTAAGAATCAAGACGTTACAGTTGACAGAGATCCAGAAGATTCTATAGGGAGATATAGAAAAGAGAAAGGCTGATGTGCAAGCCACTGAGGACGAAACATTAAAATTTTGTGGATGACTGTTTATAACCGATGATGTGGATCTTAAGGAAAAGATCTTGTCAAAAGCTTACTGTAGTAGTTATTAGTAGATCGCTCAGATGGCACCGTTTGAAGTGTTAAATGGCAGAGAGTGCAGAACTCTAGTTTGTTGGGATGAAGTCAGAGTGCAGAAAGTTACAAACCCAGAGTTAGTTCAGCAATCAGTGGATTCAGTTGCAATCATCAGAGACAGATTAAAGACCGCTCAAAACCACCAGAAAAGCTACGCAGATAAGCATCGAAGACCTTTGGAATTTCTAATAGGAAAATATGTTTTCCTTGGATGTCGCCTATGACAGGGACATCTCGAATTGTTAAGAAAGGAAAGCCAAAACTGTTTATAAGTTGGAATCTTTCGAGATTGGGATCAAATAAGGATTTTGGCCTTAAATGGAAAAAGAAATCAATTTTGGGCACCGTCGGCGCCTTTAGCCGAGTGATATGCGGGATGGAGCCGTTGGTTCGAAAATGGGGTTCGAATCCCTGAAGTGGCAGTTAGCCACCTAGTAGAAAAAGAAAAAGAAAAAGAAAGAATAACCAAATTTTTGCAACTTTCATTTTTGCAAAAACGGACAAGTGCTTAACCTTTTTGGAATCGAAAATGATTTGAACAAGATGGGAAGTGATTTGGCAGCACTGAAAGTGTTTGACAGCAGAATGAGGCGAAACGAGATACTTGGGAAAGCGAAGAATCGTTGAGACAACGGTACCCCCGCCATTTTGAAGAAGAATTTGAATGGTTTAAATTTCGAGGACGAAATTTTTATAAGAGGGGAAGAGTTGTGACATCCTAAAATTCGAGTCCTCTAAGGAATGAATGGATGTGAATTTCGTCAATGCATTGTTGGTTGATTTCACTCGGAATTGATCACTCCTAAGATACTGACCTTGAGGGGAAAGGTTAATGAGGATAGAACTCATACGACTAAAGGACTCGACCTGGGAAAACGACTTGACCGTGAGACTTGCGCGAGGACGATCCTGTAGATAGGCAGGCTGATTCTAAAGACAACTAGAACTCGATTCGCGGACAGAACATAATGGAACGACGGGTGATTCCGTTTATTGTTATCGAATCCACGAACGACCCTATGTCAATCCTCAATAATCGTGTACTTTGAAATAAGAATCTATCCTCCGTAATTTCATGTAGTCAAGGACGTCGATGTGTCAAGATGTCTTGAACGTGGTTAAGCACGAGTCGGTTACATGTGAATCCTCAAAGCCACCTGTCAGTCTGAGTTGTACCCAAAATGGCATTGGGCAAAATTTACATGGCATGAGAACTAAATATTGGACTTTGAATTATCGGGAACGTCCGGGATGGACTTTGGATGAAGCTACAGCGATAGTTGACAGCGCCAGTTAAGCCGTGTAATTAGAAAAAGGATTTTCGGACCAAGGAAGCGAGCCCATGAGGACGTGGGCCGGGCCAAGCCAGTGTGGGCCTTAGGCCCAAGGTGGGACAGCCACCATGGTGGGCCTAAGGCAAGCAAAAGAGCCCATTAGGCCCAATCCACTATTTTCTCTTCTAAGCCCATTAGTAGCCCAATCAAGCCCAACCAATTCCCGAGTCCATTCCTATTCATTTCCAAGCCCATTTCTTAGGTCCAGCCTTCATTTTCAGCCCAATGATAGAATGGGAATTGTGCAAGGTGAAATGACCAATTTGCCCCTAGTTGTAAGGAGAAAAAGGCTAGAGAAGAGAGAGAAGATGAGGTCATCTTGCTTGGGGACTTGAAGCACTCATTGAAGGGGCTTAATGAGGCTTGAAAACCAGCCCTCACATCACTCTCTCTCCCCCTCTTCAGCCCCAAAACCATCGACCTCCCTCTCCCTCATTTTCTTCTTTCTTCAGTTTCTGCTCCAACTGACCTTTCGATGAAAACTTGAGTTAACTGTTACCCTCCCAGATGAATCAGCTCACGAGACACCCACCATCGTCTTCGGGACATCCAAACCATATGGGAGAGCTCGGCCCTGCGTCGAACGGAGCCGTTGGCCGTCCTGCACGCCGGTGAGAAGAAACGGGTCGTCGGTCCGTCCGATCCGCCCGCACCCGCACGCACGCTTCGCCCGTTTCAGCCATTTTTCTTCCATTCCGACCCTATCTCCACCCATACCAACCACCAGAAGGTCCCCCCTTGATCCTCGGGTGCCGCCAGTTGCTGGCCGCCCCCCTCGCTGGAGCTCCAGCCAAGCCGTTCAACTTGTTTTCTTCTTTGGCAAGACTATTTTTCAAAGGTTTCAATGGGAGTTCGAGCTGTGGTAGCTGTTCTGAGCTTGGGATCGCCTTGGATCATTGTGGTAGAGGTCCCAGTGCGTAGCCACCGTAGTCGCCGCCGCGTCGGTGTCTCAAGCCCGCTTAACGGGTGAGTTTAGCTCATAATCCTTCGATTAGTGCCTAAACTCGCTTAGGGTTGGTTTAGTTAGATTTAATTTTAGTTTAGATGATTTAATTAAGTTGTATTATCCCTAAGATAGGCGGTTAGATTGATGGATTACATTAGTTTAGCTTAATCTTGTTTTATTTGCTTAATGTGGTTTAAGTGGTTAATTAAGTATGTTTAGCTTTAATTAATTGATGGTTGCTTTAATTATGTTTTTAATGATTTATGAATTTAATTTATTGTTTATTAAATTCTGGAAATTTATTGTTCATGCGACACTATTTTCACAAAATACTGTTCACGCGCACTATTCACGTGCACTGTTCATCCAGAATGTGAAAAGTGGTCTAATTTCATGTGTATTGATTTCATGAAGTAAATGGATGTGTAAATGCATGGGCATCCGCATGAATTGAGTGATGATTTGTGCAATTGTGTGATGATTGGAAATTTTGGTATTTATTCAGAAAATCCCAGGTGCCGGGTTTTGACACCGAAAATGGATTTTAAGTACTATATCTAATAGTGGGGTTTGAAAAAGGAAAGGTATCAGTTTTTCCAATTCAAATTGACCGTGTACCCACACACGACTATTTTTCGGATGTTTTTAATACGAAGAAAATAGGCTAGGATCACCATTTTAATGGAGGCATTTGAGTGCAATACACGGTGTCCTAGGCCAAGATTGATTTGTCGTGTGATTGGTTAAGAGAACCCGTCCTCGATTGAGTCGGATGGATGTTACCCTACATGGGATACCCACTGAGTGGGACTCGGGTCACAGTAAATTCTAGACCTATGCTCCTTCGAGAAAGCCGTCTATTAAGAGACGTCGACGTGCTCAATGGTGGTGAGACGAAGCCTGGCTAAGTTAGAAGACACCAAACTGACGAGTAGGTGGTGCCCTTGAAAGGCTTAATTAACAATTGGAACGCATGATTGATTGAGTTTGATGCGCTTGATTATGAGACAAAACTATGTGGCATGGAATGGGACGTGTCATAATGGCTTGGCCTTATAATCAGGACCCCTGTGATTGACTTTCGCAAAAAGAAAACTGCCAGAGAAACCCCTTCTGTCACACCAATCGTCGTCAACTTAGATCCTCCACCGAAGAAAGAACCAACGTCTTGCCTAGATGGAGTGATTGAAAAGCGCATGGCTAAGATGGAGGAGCGACTGTGCACCTTGCAAGGATACGAGCTGAAAGGAGCCGATAAGCTATCCCCGTATACCAAGACAAACTTCCTTGAGACTTTCCAAGAGCCTGATTTCACGAGGAAGTATGACGAAATAGGATGCCCTAAGACTCACCTTAAGTACTACTTGAGGAAAATGGCTCGCTATGCTGACAACATGCTCTTCCTCATTCACACGTTCCAAGATAGCTTAGAAGGCATCGCCCTGACGTGGTTCATCGTGTTGGACATCAAAAAGTTCACCAGTTGGAAGGACTTGGCTAATGAATTCCTGCAGCAATACAGGTTCAACAATGAGCTTGCCCCCGTGAGGGAAGAGTTGACCCGCGTAGAAAAAGAAGAGGAATTAATCATTTAAGGCATTCATGTAAAGGTGGAAAGCCATGGCCTCACAGGTGAAGCCGTCCTTGAATGAGAGGGAAATGAAGCAGCTATTCCTCAAAAGCCAACTTTCATAAACGGCAGGGTTTAGTTACAAAATGAGTCTGGTCAAAAGGCTACAATAGGTCGGCACTCAAAAAGAAGTTGTCCTATGACCTACTAGTCGGACACATACGCCAATCCTTCAAAACTCCACCTCCACAGACTCCGGGGCTTCAGTCCTCCACAACCAACCTCTACGGACCTGAAAAGATAAGCCCACAATGGGGTGAGACATTGTCTCAGCAAGTTCACCCCTTAAACCCCTATTAGGAAGGAAATACACTCTGAGGTGGCCTAGCCACACAACACAGAGGACTTACCTTGCCTCAGTTCCTTCTTCCATGTTAGCACAATTCATAACTCATACACGTGCAATGATACGACTAAACAATTGGAACGCACCATATCAAATCACAACCAATCACTCGTTCCAGTTACTAAACACGGCCACTCACGGGCACAACCTATTTCCATTCTAGGTGGTCATCTAGTATAACTAGGTTCATCACGGCCCAAAGGCACAGCCTACTAAATGTTCGATGGTAAATCGCGGCTCAACGAGCACAGCCTACTTAGGCAGTTAGTCACGGCCACGTCGACACAGCCATAATTTGGTGGTTGATCACAGCCACATGGGCACAACCATACGTTGGCAATCAATCGCAGCGACATCAACATAGCCATACCATGGTTGTTCATCACGGCCACATCGACACGGCCATACTTTGGCGGTTCATCACGGCCACATCGGCACGGCCATACCACGGCGGTTATCTGGCTTAGCTAGGTGTCGAAATCAATTCCTTATAAATCACAAGCACCACCCAATATCACAAAACAACAATCAACAGGACAATTAACAACCGATTGCATAATCCACACTATTCACACTTACAACGCACAATTTCTCAATTCATCAACAATTGATCAATCCAGCATTTAATTACAAAATCTCACCATACCACAAAAAGTCGAACAAAATTCTAACAATCGGCCATCCCAAACCGAATTTCCAGAAAATTTAATTAAATAAATT
This sequence comes from Eucalyptus fibrosa, assembly GCA_017140475.1. Taxonomy (NCBI): domain Eukaryota; kingdom Viridiplantae; phylum Streptophyta; class Magnoliopsida; order Myrtales; family Myrtaceae; genus Eucalyptus; species Eucalyptus fibrosa. The sequence continues at coordinate 56,460 of JADGSC010000015.1, read as the reverse complement.
CCGAAAAATTAATTAATTAATATTAAATAATTTAATTAAATAATATTTAATTTTAATTAATTAATTAATTAATTAATTAATTAAAAGTCTAATTAGGATTACACTAATCTATTCGCATAATTAGACTAATTAATCCAACCACTAAACTAATCAAGCCCTTAATCTAATCAATATTTAATTAAGTTAATCTAACCACCTCAACATCATTAGCCTAATCTAAACACTCTTTAAGCATAATTAACCTCCTAAGCGAGGTTTAGAGGCTAAACTCACCGGAATTGCTTTCCGATAAGTCCACGACGAAGACAATGGTGAGGCGGTCGATAAACCTCCACGCAGCGACACCAAGCGAGGGCCAGAAGGCACCTAAAATAGGCCTTGAAGCTTCAAATCTTCTGCTGGTTTGGTTTCTACTGGACTAAGGAGAACTGGGCTAAACAGCAAGGAAACGGGCCGATCGGAGCTCCAGCAAGCGGGTGATTGGCAACCAGCGTCTCTTGGGGGTCAAGAGGATATTGTTGGAGGTTGGGATGGGCAAAGAAAGAGTTGGAATGGGGTGAAACAGCAAGAAAATGCGAAATAGTGTAGGCAGGCAGCTTATAAGCAGTCTGGCGAGCGGCGGACTCCGGCGACCGTACGGGATGCCCGGCGAGTCGTTTTGGCTAATGACGAAGTGCTCCTGGATGGGCTGGATGTGCTTGTCACGGTGGTGGGTAGAGTGTTGGCTGATTCTCACGGGAAGACAAATTTTAACTCAAGCTTTTGATGAAAGGTCAACTAGAGCATAAACTGAAACAAGGAGAAAACATAGGGGGAAATGGAGTCCGAAGGGCATGCGATGGTCGAGGGCTGTTGTTGCTTGGTTTCTCTGGTTTTTGCTAAGCTTCTAACCTTCCTCAACAATGGAGAAAGCCTAACTTTGAGGGAGAAGAAGCTACTGAAAAGGGGGGGTCTCCTTGGTGGCTCTCTAGAGCTCAACACTTATCCAAACCTCATTTGCTTTGCCCCCACCATGACATCCCCACCATGACATCACATGTCATCAGCCACTCTCTCTCCTCAAGCTTCCTCCACAAGCTTGTTAATGGGTGCAAAATGTCTCTCCCCCCATGGCATACGAATTTTAGACATTTGTACCTCAAATCCATTCAATCCTCTTCCAAATAAATCTAATCCAGCTCAAATTGAAGTCCATAAATTCATCCAATGTAACCACACTTCAATCCACATTTTTCCTTAACCATAGAACCATCTTGGATGCCAAAGGTGCAACCAAAAGCGGGCCTACCAATTTTTCCGAACAAAAATAACCATACTTTGATTTTTCACCAAAAAACTCGGTTTGTAGAAAAATCCTCAAAAGATGAGTCGACATTCCTAAAATGATTTGTAACACAGCAGACTTCCAATTTCGGAAATCGATTTCAATTTCACGGTTAATTTCATTCTGACACAACTTTAGCACGTCCTAATCGACCGAGTAGCTTTTAGGAATTTTCGTGCATTTGACCTGTGGTCGATTGTTTTCGAGCCACAAAATGCATCTTCGACATATTGATGACTCTCGGTTGTAGTGAAAATCTCAAGGCTTCAAATGCGAACATAGGGTACCAAAACGACAGAAGAATCGTTCTAGTGCCGGTCGACAAGAATGGTGCAATATGGTGGAATCTCCCACACTCAATCGCATACCTTTATTAAGTCGACTTATCTCCGATCTCTAATAGATTTTTAACTGTGCCGTAATGATCCTTGCAGATTAGCTCAGTCGAGAAGTCGTTTCTTGATTGAATTCTCAAGTCTGATGCGTTAGAATCCCTTAACGGCTTCACCTAATAGACTAGTTTTCTCGTGAGTGGCCAACTCAGAAAAAAGAACTATAAATGCGTAAATGAAATGCCCGACTCATTCTCTTGAAAACAAAATTGGAAAATCAGGATGTCACAACTCTTCCCCTCTTATAAAAATTTCGTCCATGAAATTTAAACCTATTATGAATCATAAGCCAAAAGGTGGGGGTACAATCATTTCATCGATTCTTCGGTTTCCCAAGTTGCTCCTTCAGTGCCGTGGTGTTGCCAAACCACTTTGATCAAGAGGATAGTCTTGGTGCGTAGAACCTGTTCTTTCCGATCCACAATCTAAACCGGGCTTTCCACATACGACACTCTGTCGTCCACGTCCAATTCCTCAAAATTAAGCACATGGGTCGAGTCAGGCTCATACTTCCTTAACATCGACACGTGAAAGACGTTATGCACTTGTGCAACCTTGGCGGCAATGCAAGACGATACGCTAGGATCCCGATTCTCTCTAGAATCTCAAAGGGACCTACATACCTCGGACTCAGCTTTCCCTTCTTGCCAAAGCGTGAAGTACCCCTCATTAGTGACACCTTCAAAAAAACGTGATCACCAACTTGAAACTCCAACGGCCTTTGACACTTGTCTGCATAGCTTTTCTAGGGTCTTTAGTTTGTCTCTAATCACTATAACTGTATCCATTGACTGCTGAACCAACTCTGGGCTTGTAAACTTTCTTTCCCCAACTTCATCCCAATAAACTAGCGTTCTGCACGCTCTGTCATACAACGCTTCAAAAGGAGCCATCTGAATGCTCTATTGATAACTATTGTTGTAGGCAAACTCAACCAAATGAAGCTATTCTTCCCAACTTCCCTTGAAATCTAGTACGCAAGCTCGCAGCATGTCCTCGAGGGTTTGAATTGTCCTCTCAAACTGACCATCCATCTGAGGATGATATGCTGTACTATACTGCAACTTCGTACCCAAAGCACTCTACAAGCTTTTCCAAAAAGCAGCTGTAAACCTCAGGTCTCGGTCTGAAGTAATCGTCACCGGCACTCCATGCAGTCAAACTATGTGACACACATATAGATCTGTGTGCCTATCCAAACTGAGGTCCTTTCACACTGCAATGAAGTAAGCTAACTTTGTCAATTTGTCAACCACTACCCAAATAGAATCATTTCCTCTCTGACTCCTCGGTAAACCCATCACGAAGTCCATCGTGATATGCTCCAATTTCCACTTTGGGATCTCGAGAGATTGCAAAAGTCCTCCCGGCTTGCAATGCTGAGCTTTGACCTGCTAACATACAAATCTATGTGCTTGGCGATGTCCGCCTTCACACCAGACCACCAGTAATGTTGACGCAGATTCTGATACATCTTGGTGCTACCAGGATGAATGCTGTAATTGCTACAATGAGATTCTGATAAAATCTCTTCTCTAAGCTCCACATCATCAGGTACAACCAATTGTCCTTGGAGCCTTAGTGTTCCGTTTTCAGAAATCTGAAAGTCAGCCTTTCTTTTCTTGGCATCCTCCTGCAGAATCTTCTGAACGTCTAGATCTATCGGCTGAAGTGCTTTAATTCTAACTTGAACATCCGGCTCAATTCTGAGGGTAGCCATAAGACTTGAAAGGTGGCCTATCTCAAACTTGAATACCGAATCTCGAGCTCTCTCGATTAGGTTCCACTCCTTAATTAGTACATGAGCAACTAACGACTTTCGACTTAAAGCATCGGCGACCTTATTCGCCTTTCCCAAGTGATATAGGATATCACAATCATAGTCCTTTAGTAATTCCATCCATCGGCATTGTCTCATGTCCAACTCCTTCTAAGAGAACAGGTACTTGAGGCTTTAATGGTCTGTGAAGATCTGGAATCTTTCTCCGCACAAGTAATGTCTCCAAATCTTCAGAGCAAAGATGATTGCTGCGAGTTCTAAGTCATGCGTCGGCTAATTCAACTCATGAGGCCTCAACTGACGGGACGCGTATGCAACAACCCTACCATGTTGCACTAACACACAACCCAGTCCTCTAAGTGACGCATCATTGTAGATCTCGTATCCTCCAGGACCAGATGGAATGGTCAGCACAGGTGCAGTAATTAGTTTCTGCTTAAGTTCTTGGAAACTACGCTCGCACTTGTCTGTCCATACAAAATTTTCTTCCTTCTTTAGAAGTCTTGTCATTGGCGACGCTAATGCTGAAAACCCCTCTATGAACCTTTTGTAATACCCTGCTAAACCCAAAAAACTTCTGATCTCTGTCACTGTAGTCGGTCTTGGCCAGTTGATTACTGCTTGAATCTTAGTTGGGTCCACTGAGATTCCTTCTCCTGAAATCACGTGACCTAAGAAAGCCACACAAGTTAACCAAAACTTGCACTTACTGAACTTAGCGTATAGCTCGTGATTCCTTAGAGTCTAAAGCACTGTCCTTAAGTGCCTTTCGTGTTCCTTAGGGCTCCTTGAGTATACCAGGATGTCGTCAATGAAAACAATTATGAACTGATCCAAGTACTCCCTAAACACACGGTTCATCAGATCCATGAAAGCAGCTGGGGCGTTCGTCAAACCAAACGGCATTACAGTAAACTCATAATGGCCGTATCGAGTGCGAAACGCCTACTTCGATATGTCTTCCTTTCTGATCCTCAAGTCGATCTTAGAGAATATCGACACTCCTTGAAGCTGATTAAACAAGTCATCAATCCTTAGCAATGGATACTTGTTCTTGATCGTCACCTGATTGAGTTGTCAATAGTCGATGAACATGCACAACGAACCATTCTTCTTCTTTACGAACATAACTGGTGCTCCCCAAGGTGATGCACTAGGACGTATAAATCCTTTATCCAACAACTCTTGTATCTGCACCTTTAGTTCCTTCAGCTCTGACAAAGCCATCCGATAAGGAGCCTTAAAGATTAGCTCAGTCCTGGGGGCTAACTCAATCACAAACTCGACCTCTCTCTCTGGCGGTAAACCCAGTAATTCTTTCGGAAATACATTTGGAAACTCTTGCGCCACTGCAATATCTTCGATCTTCTGCTCCTCAACTGTCGTATCAACGACGATAGCCAAGTAACCTTGGCAACCTTCGTCTAACAAATGGGTTGCCTTAAGCAACGAGATCAGAGAAATTGAGGGTCCTCCTCGACTCCCTCTAAACTCGAAGCTCTCACCCACTAACAAGTTAAACTGAATCGCATTGCGATAACAGTCCATCTTAGCTCTTTGCTTGGTGAGCCAGTCCATGCCAATTATCACATCAAAATCATACATGGCTAGGACTATTAAATCTATCATCCCCTCTCGCTCACCAATCACTAACTTGCAACCAGGACAACCCACTGTAGCTAACACCTTATCCTTTAATGGTGTAGATATGCTAACCACTAACTCCAACAATACAGGACTCAATCCTACCAGCTTAACAAATTGCTCAGCTATAAAGGAATGAGTCGCACCAGGATCAAACAAGGCATATGCAGTATGGTCATTCAACGAGACCGTACCTGCAATCGCATCAGGCGCATCCTCCGCCTGTCCTCTAGTGATGGCGTACACTCGTCCTTGTGCTGGCGGCCTGACCAACCCACCATGCGGCGCATTCGATGGTGTAATCACTTGGTTCTGACCCAACGGTGGCGGTGGCAGTAACTGCGGTCTCAACTGTCTTCTATGACAATTCCTAGCTATGTGACCCTGCTGGCCACATTCAAAACAAGCACCAGTCCTAGAAGGACATAAGCCCGAGCCATATCGTCTTCCGTAGAAATGACACAAGTCATTCGGTCTTAGCGTTGACTTCCCTATTCCACCCTTCCTGTTGGGTGGAATATGATACCTTCCTCCTGACATTGGTTTCTTCCCAAATCAATTTCGTTCTCGGTTTGAACTGAACCTTGAACCAGACACAGTAGTCTATTCACTCAGGTCTTTCTTGATCATCTAGGCCCGACTATAAACATCATTATAACTCTTCAAGCCAAACGACACTAGTGGACTCCTCAGTTCAGGTTGGAGGTCGCTCCTGAACCTCCGAGCTTTGTCTTCTGGATCTTTTACCAGTCTCGGTGCATACGGAGACAGTTCAGCAAACTTAGCCTCATACTCATCCACGGTCATTGTCCCTTGATGGAGGCGTTAGAATTCCTCCATCTTTCGCTCTCGGGCACTATCAAAGTAGTACTTTTCATTAAAGGCTCTGAGGAAGCCGTCCCATACTGGAAACACGTCTTTAGGAAATACTGTACCTCCGGTGGCTCTCCACCAAGTATTAGCATTACCCTGCAGCTGGTAGACTGCAAGGACAACCTTTTCCTCTTCCGTGCACATCAGAAGTACAAAGGCTTTCTCCAGATCTTGGATCCAGAGCAATGCAACTTCAGGATCTCCTGCGCCATTGAACCTTGGCGGTTTCAACTTCAAGAACTGTTCCACGAGCTGATGAATAGGCCTATCTCCTTGAACAGCCACATTCTCAGGCAGAACTTCTACAAGTGCAATAACAGGTGTGGCAACAGGTGAAGCAGCGGCTGCGGCCTCAGCAACGGCAACAATAGTAGCAGTAGCGGCAGCTTGAACAATAGTTGCTTGGTTTTGGGCCTGCAGCCTTATCATCTCTCTCATGGCCTCTAGCGCCTGCATAATCCTTTCGATCCTCGGATCACCAGGGGCTGCTACCCCAACACCTACAGGAGGCGGTGCTACACCACTTGCGCTAGCCTCAGCCTATGCTCTACCACGTCCACCTTAGGCACCGACCCTAGCTCGCATGCTACCCCAACTGACTGGACCCATGGTCCTCTTTCTAAGAGTCCTCTCTTGATCACTCATCTACAGGATCCTTAAAGATACCTGTTTTCCAATTCCAACTTTATATTACAATTTGAGTAATCCACACCAAACAATTTACCACTCAACTATCAAACACATGCACAAACATAAGAAAAGCCTTTCCTAATAACTATCCCATGACACATCGCACCTTATCACTCCATACACAGACCATGCTCTAATACCACTTAAAAGAGGATGTCACGCCCCGAACCTCAAGCACACGCACATCCCTCTATGGTCGATACGAATAGTAACGTTCCCAGGATGCGTCACCAACCCATTCATTATTAATACACATGCGGAAGCGAATACAAAACCCCTCACAACAAATAGCATGGGATAGAAAAGCAGGGCAACATTTCTCAAAAGCCAACTTTCATAAACGACAGGGTTTAGTTACAAAATGAGTCTGGTCAAAAGGCTAAAATAGGTTAGCACTCAAAAAGAAGTTGTCCTATGACCTACTAGTCGGACACATACGCCGATCCTTCAAAACTCCGCCTCCATAGACTCCAGGGCTTCGGTCCTCCACAACCAACCTCTACGGACCTGAAAAGATAAGCCCACAACGGGGTGAGACATTGTCTCAGCAAGTTCACCCCCTAAACCCCTATTAGGAAGGAAATACACTCTGAGGTGGCCTAGCCACACAACACAGAGGACTTACCTTGCCTCAGTTCCTTCTTCCACGTTAGCACAATTTATAACTCATACACGTGCAATGATATGACTAAACAGTTGGAACGCACCATATCAAATCACAACCAATCACTCGTTCCAGTTACTAAACACGGCCACTCACGAGCACAACCTATTTCCATTCTAGGTGGTCATCTAGTACAACTGGGTTCATCACGATCTAAAGGCACAGCCTACTAAATATTCTGCGGTAAATCGCGGCTCAACGAGCACAGCCTACTTAGGCGGTTAGTCATGGTCACATCGGCACAGCCATAATTTGGCGGTTAATCACGAGCACATGGGCACAGCCGTACGTTGGCGGTCAATCGCGGTGACATCGGCATAGCCATACCATGGCGGTTCATCACGGCCACATCGGCACGGCCATACTTTGGCGGTTCATCACGGCCACATTGGCATGGCCATACCATGGCGGTTATCTAGCTTAGCTAGATGTCCAAATCAATTCCTTATATATCACAAGCACCACCCAATATCACAAAACAGCAATCAACAGGACAATTAACAACCAATTGCATAATCCATACTATTCACACTTACAACACACAATTTCTCAACTCATCAACAATTGATCAATCCAGCATTCAATTACAAAATCTCACCATACCACAACAAATCGAACGAAATTCTAACGATCGGACATCCCGACCAAATTTCCAAAAAAATTTAATTAATTAAATAATTAAATAAATTCCGAAAATTAAATTAATTAATTATTTAATAATTCAATTAAATAAATATATAATATAATATAATAATTAATTAAAAATCTAATTATGATTACACCAATCTAATCGCATAATTAGACTAATTAATCCAACTACTAACTAATCAAGCCCTTAATCTAATCAATATTTAATTAAGCTAATCTAACCACCTCAACATCATCAACCTAATCTAAACACCCCTTAAGCATAATTAACCTCCTAAGCGAGGTTTAGAGGCTAAACTCACCGGAATTGCTTTCCGATGAGTCCAAGGCGAAGACAACGGCAAGGTGGTTGATAAACCTCCACGTAGCGACACCAAGCAAGGGCCATAAGGCACCTAAAATGGTCCTTGAAGCTTCAAAGCTTCTACTGGTTCGGTTTCTGCTGGATTGAGGAGAACCGGGCTAAACAGTAAGGAAACGGGCCGATCGGAGCTCCGGCGAGCAGGTGGTTGGCAACCAGCAGCTCCCGGGGATCAAGGGGAACTTGTTGGAGGTTGGGATGGGCAAAGAAAGGGTCGGAATGGGGAAAAACAACAAGAAAACGCGAAACAGTGTAGGCGGGCATCTTTCAGGCGGTCCGGCAAGCGGCAGACTACGGCGATCGTACAGGACGACTGGCGAATCGTTCCGGTAAACGGCGAAGTTCTCCTGTACGGGCTGGATGTGCTTGTCACGGTGGTGAGTGAAGCATTGGCTGATTCTCACGGGAAGACAACTTTTAAGTCGAGTTTTTGATGAAAGGTCAGCTGGAGCAGAAACTAAAACGAGGAGAAAATAGAGGGGGAAATGGAGTCTGAAGGGCATACGACGGTGGAGGGCTATTGCTACTCGGTTTCTCTGGTTTTTGTTGAGCTTCTAACCTTCCTCAACAATGGAGAAAACCTAACTTTGAGGGAGAAGAAGCTGCTGAAGAGGGGGGGTCTCCTTGGTGGCTCTCTAGAGCTCAACACTTGTCCAAACCTCATTTACTTTGCCCCCACCATGACATCCCCACCATGACATCACATGCCATCAGCCACTCTCTCTCCTCAAGCTTCCTCCACAAGCTTGTTAATGGGTGCAAAATGTCTCTCCCCCCATGGCATACGAATTTTAGACATTTGTACCTCAAATCCATTCAATCTTCTTCCAAATAAATCCAATTGAGCTCAAATTGAAGTCCATAAATTCATCCAATGAAACAACACTTCAATCCACATTTTTCCTTGACCATAGAACCATCTTGGATGCCAAAAGTGTGACCAAAAGCGGGCCTACCAATTTTCCCGAACAAAAATACCATACTTTGATTTTTCGCCGAAAAACTCGATTTGCAGAAAAATCCCCAGAAGATGAGTCGACATTCCTAAAATGATTTGTGACACAGCAGGACTTCCAATTTCATAATTCGGTTTCAATTTCACAGTTAATTTCATTCTGGCACAACTTTAGCGCATCCTAATCTACTAGGTAGCTTTTAGGAATTTTTGTGCATTTGACCTATGGTCGATTGTTTTCAAGCCACAAAGTGCATCTTCGACACATTGATGACTCTCGATCGTCATGAAAATCTCAAGGTTTCAAATGCGGAATGACAGAAGAATTGGTCTAGTGTCGATCGACAAGAATGGTGCAATCTGGTGGAATCACCCACACTCAATCGCGTACTTCTGTAGCCCGAGGTCTTTCCTTTTTCCTGTGACACCGCATGCTTCTATAGCTTGGAGTCTTTCCTCTTTCATATGACACGGCATGCTTTTGTAACCCGGAATCTTTTCTTCCTCTTATGACACGGCGTACTTCAGTAGCCCGGGGTCTTTCCTTTTTCTTATGACACGGCATGCTTCTATAGCCCGAGGTCTTTCCTTTTTCCTATGACATGACGTGCTTCTATAGCCCAGAGTCTTTCATTTTTCTTATGACACGGCACACTTCTATAACCCGGAGTCTTTCTTTCTTCTTACGACACGGCATGCTTCTGTAGCCCAGGGTCTTTCCTTTTTCTTATGACACGGCGTGCTTCTATAGCCCGAGGTCTTTCCTTTTTTCTTATGACACGGCATGTTTTTGTAGCCTGAGGTCTTTCCTTCTTCTTATGACATGGTGTGCTTCTGTAACCCGGAGTCTCTCTTTCTTCCTATGACACAGTGTGCTTCTGTAGCCCGAGGTCTCTCTTTCTTCTTATGACACAGTGTGCTTCTGTAGCTCAAGGTCTCTTCTCTCTTTCTTTTTATGACATGGTTTGCTTCTGTAGCCTAGAGTCTCTCTTTCCTATGACACGGCATGCTTCTGGAGCTCGGGATCTCTCTTTCTTCCTATGACACGATGTGCTTCTGTAGCTCGGGGTCTCTTCTCTCTTTCATTTTATGACCCGATGTGCTTCTGTAGCCTGGGGTCTCTTCTCTCTTTCATTTTATGACACGATGTGCTTCTGTAGCCTGGAGTCCCTCTTTCCTATGACACGGCGTGCTTCTGTAACCTGAGGTCTCTCTTTCTTCTTATGACACGGCGTGCTTCTATAACCCAGGGTGTTTCTTCCTATTATTGACAAGACACGCTTCCATAGCTCTAAGTCCTTTCCATCGACCTGACGCGTGCCTATGTACCTAGGGTCTCTCTACCGCCGAAAAAATTTAGGTGTCTTCTGTCTTTGAATACAACCTCTTTGAGGCTACATTCAAAGAGGGACAGCTCTTGACACATAATTTGTATTTTTAAGTACATATAAAAAAAATTAATTAAAAAAAGAGAGCCTTAGGGGTCGAGTCGGGCCGAATCCATCCTTGGCCCGATCGGCCCCTCTTTCCTTTTTCTTTCCCCCACGCTAGGCCCAGCCCAACCTTCCTTCAGCCTGGCCCACGCCCCCAGCCTGTCTTCCTCCTCCTGCAGTCCTTCGTGCACGAAACCTGCAACAATGAAGAGACAGCAAACCAGGGCGAGAAGATAGCAACAGAGAAGGAGGGGACAGGATGGGTGAAAGACGCAGGAGAACCGAGAGGAGGAGAGGGACGAGGGGGAAAACTGAGAGAAAAGGCACAGAGAGGACCCGAGAAAAGGAGGAATCAGCAACCAGAGAGAGAAGGGGGAGGAAACGAGAGAGAAAGATAGGAGAACCAGGAGGAAAATGTTCGTGGAGGTCAACTCAGGAGCCCAAGAGCCCCGAGAATGCTTAACAGCCGCTGGTGAGCCGCTAACCGTTGCCATCTCCGTTGAAACGCAGGTAGGCATTTCGTCGAGCACCTTGCATGCGTCTTTGGAATCGAGCTAGCCAGAGCTCATCCTGACCAGTTCAAGCGAGCTTCGACCACCACCTATCATCCATTACTTTTTTTGATGTTCTGACATATCTCCCTAAGGTTTGTGACCGGTGCTCGGGCCTCGGCCTAACCAAAACCCCCTTAGGATCCGAGCACACATTACCTGTTCATCGAAATGCCTGACCGGACCCTTCCTTCTCGACTCTCCTACGTAGAGCCCGGCTAGGGTTGTTGGTCACCAGAGTGGCGCCGCTGTCTGCCTGGACGCTAGGCTATGCCCTCACCTAGCCAAAACAGGGTCGTCGTGCCTTAGACAAATACCCCCACACCATCCATTGCCGCCGCCTCCTCTATCGCGACCGGGCAGTCGCTGAACCGGGGTTGCAGACCGGCGGAGCCTTCGATCGGTGCCTTGCCGCTTCCGGCGGCACCCCCTAACCGGCGCCAGCCACCACTACCCTCCTTAGAGAACCCCTCGGAGCTGTGCCATCGCAGTTTCCTCTGGTCGAAACCGAGCGATCGCAGACTAGAGGGCAAGCCGAGTTGGGCTAGATCGGATCTAGCCCACTTAGCCTTCTTCTTTTCTTTTTTCGCATGGGCCTACAAAGGAGCCCACTTACAAGTGTATTAGGCCCCCTTGATTTGGCCTAATCCTAGCCCATTTGGGCGGGTTGACCGGCCCGCCCCCAGCCAAGTCAGACCATGGCCTGCTGGACCCGACCCGGCCCAGGGGAAAATAATAATAAAATTTTATTTTAATTTTTAAAAAATCAAAAAAATTTTGAAAATTAAAAATCCGTAGGATTTGGTTAGGAATTGCCGTGTCTTGCCTTCTTAGTGTAATTGCACGTGCTCAATTTCACTACAATTAGGATCTTAGTAGCTATAATTATTATTTTAATGGTTGCACACCCACATGATCACCTCATATGTAGGGGTGATTGGGTCCAGGGTGGGTAGGGTCTAGACCTAGACCCTGTTCCTGATCTTATTATAACCGGTTCTCTTTTTTTAGACCCTGTTCCCTACCCTGTTTGCATTGGACCCTGTTCCCGACCCACCCCGTTTTTCCGGTACGGGAACAAGGTTAACCCTATTTATATTGGAGCCTGTTTTGCAAAATTTTGCTGGCATAGATAGTATATATAATTATCAGTTGCTAACTGAACGTGCACATTTCACATCTTGCTAGTAAACTGTAGTAAGCAAACTTCGCCAGCTGTATCAAGTTTAACAGATGGCTCAAGAAAGGATTTTAGTTTGCTCATAACTTGTCAAGATTGAGAAAGACTTCAAAGACCTACAATTTGATTTTCCCTTTCCATTTTGCTCCGCATACAATCTAACTTTCCTTGAAGAAGTAAAGGATGAAATACACAAAGGAAAACTCCAAAATTTTACTCAACCTAGTACTATACAAGGAACTTTGTGTAGCAAGGCGACATAGCTCAGTTGGTAGAGCTCTGCTCTTCCAATTGGGTCGTTATGATTCCGGGTTAGATGTCTAATGCAAGCAAGAATACACATACAAACCCATAATAAGGATACTGTACATACTAGGGGAAGCAAACCGCAGAGCTCTTGCACATTATCATGAACAGACTAGACTCCAACTCATCACTCCTCAATTTCATCATCAGATGTCTTCACTTCTTGGTCATCTAAACTGATCCCATCTTCAATCTCAGTGCTCAGCATCATCACTTCATGAGCTTGGAGTCTATGCTGAAGCCATTTACACGTAGGCATGTACTCAGTAGCTATTACTAACGTATCAATTGAGCTAACTCCATTATAAACCATGAATCTCTGTCTTAACATCTCATCTTGCAGCCAAACCGTGACAAGATTTCAAAGGAATAAATTTTGCATGGCCAGAAAAATAATTCACCATCTCCCAATCCAAATTTATCATTCTACATCCAGCAAAACCAGGTCAACCCACGAGAACGCCAGCAAAATTCACTAAGTAAGAAGCCCGCGGCATGAATCGTTGTCCCGTTAGGTAGGGAACAGATACCAACGGCCTAAAGAGGGGGCTCGACTTCGTACCTGTAGGCTCTGTCGCCGGTGTGGGGCGGCAAGGATGGCCGAGACCAGGAAAAGAAAACGGGTACAAATGCAAATCGGAAATGATGCTGCTAGCAATTTGGTTGGAGGCAGGATTCACAAACAAGGATTCAGCAAGATCTTGAATTGCAGAAAATCGGCACGAAGACTTCTTCGCCCGTCAGATTAAAACACTGGAAGATCTTGAATTCGGAAGCGGCAGCACACAACGCCCAACAAAAGAAAGTGGGTACGACTCAAAAACCAATCGGCCTATCAACCAAGTACCTGGAGATGCTGCAAGATGGAATGAAGAACTCAGAAAAAAGCCACCCAGAGACAATCACAAGAATCTACAAGAGTCCAAACACAGAGAGAGAGAAGTACGAGTCAAGAAGAAGGGAAGAGAAGGAGACTTCGGGCCGTCGATGAAGAGAAAATGCGAAGTGTTGGACGGAAGGAGGAGGAAAGAGACGCGCTTAAGCCACGCCAACGCCAAGCACTCCTCATTTGAAAATCGAAACTCGCAAGGAAATTGCAGGCCGGCACTGATCTGGAGGATAGAGATGAAGCCGGTGTACGACGAGTCAAGCTTGGACCCGGGGGCGATGGCGCCGAAGCCCACCTTGCCACCTTGGAGGTCGGTGATGTTGACGAAGCCGGTGTTGCGGGGGGGCGTTCCCGCCTACGGGTGTCACGGGAGGAAGGCAACGATGGGCGCAGTTCTCTGATGGATGGATCGATGGAGGTGAGACCATGAGAGGCTAAGAGCTCGAGAAGTTGAGAGTAAAGATAGAAAGAACCGAATTAGGATTTTGCCTTAAAAATCGGTTCCCGAACCGATCCGGTCGATCCGGTTCCCGGGTGGGTATTCCCTCGAAACCGGTTCCCGAACCGGTTCAAACAGGGTCTGAACTTTGGGAACTGGTTCCCGAATCGATTTCAACCGGAACTGGTTCCTGACCCTGTTTTCCGGGTGGGCCAATCCGGGAACCAGATTAACCCGGTCCGGTTGCTCACCCCTACTCGTATGTTAGTGGATAGGTGTAAAATCAATCCAAATTGCCTGACAAAAATCTTTTCTTTTAAAATGAACAAGATTAGGTCCGAAAGGGCACTATTAGTCAGTTAGTGTAATCAATTCCCTGACCCTAGATTCTCTAGTTACGTAGGAAGTGAGGTACACTCCCTTACCTCACTTTGTTTCTAGCCGACCCCAATAGGCTAGTAGCAACTCCTTTTTGCGAAATTCTTAAGAATACCCTAACGTCACACGAGGTATGGGCTTGGGAGAGCCCACGCCTAATCATGAACCTTAGGTCCGTCCTTTAGGCAATACCCCTAAACCTATTCCCTCCCCCCAAGGGGTAGGTCACGACAAATCAATACGAGCAAGTGGTTAGTCTTTCCTTATAGCATAGTCAATGTCCACCCACCCCAATTAAAGAAGAACTAACTCCTTCCAAACTTTATAGTTTTCACCATTCAGTATGAGAACATCACACTTAAATTCAGAGAAGTTCATAGGTTGCAAGACTGCATATCATATAATCATGCTTATGTCACAAAATTTGAGGCAAAAATATACATAACTCATGTTTTACCAATGTGAACATGTCACAAATATGAATCACATAACATAAAAACTGCCCGTGGGTTAAGTTTTTAATTTAAATAGATTCATAATTACATCATGAAGAAACTATTATATTATATATTTTCTTAATCCCTGTGGGTAAATTAAGAAAAATAATATGATATTTCATCCTAATTAATCATATTAATATAATGAAAATTCATGTGGGATAAAATTCATTGTACTAATATAATTAATTACAATCAATGTCCATTTCTAAATATGATTCGGAGGCTCTTAATTAAATATATGAATCATTAGATATTTAATTTCATGCATAAAATATTCATAAAAATGCATGAAAGGGAAAAATAGTAAATAAATGCATCAAGGGGCAAAACAGTAAATAGATCAGCCAAGGGCGCAATTGTAAAATTACAGGAAGGGTAAAAAGGAAATTTTAAATGTGGCAGAGGGGCAAAAGAGTAAATAAAGCAACCAAGGGCAGAAAAGTAAAAACGGCAAAAGAGACAGGCAAAACAGTAAATTAAAACTGATGGGCGCGTGCACGGCACATGCCTAAATCACCCCCTACACATGCCTTCTCCACCGCGTGGGCACGTGTGTGGCAAGCGCCAGCAGTTGCGCGTGCGTGTCGCCCATGCGCCTAGCGGTTGCGCATGGGTGACCACGTGTGGCGCATGGGTTCCATGCGCTTGCAACTGTAGCACGCACGTGGAGCCCACACACCCTCTCCCTCGTGCGACAGAAACAAATTACATCGGTTCTTGCCGTTTTCTGCTATGATTTCGCCCCTTGTTTCTTCTCCGACAACCCATCTAAGATCGAAATAAGTAATGGGTTTTGGAGAACATGCCGGCGCAAGCACATATGTCCAAGCTTTGGCAAAAATGGCCAAGAAATTGGTCTCGAATCAACCAAAATTCCCTTTAACGGAAACCTTTAACCACCGTGACTTATGCTGCCTGATTAGCCTCTAGCGAATCCGATATGCCGAAATAACTCATGGCTATTCTTCCTCATGGCGATGCGATTGTAACGGTCTGAAGTCAAGCGGCATGTTGTCAGAATTTGCCTCGAATCGGTGAGTTTCTCTTTCGAACTCAAAATTCCGAATTACTATTCATCTTCAAAAGGCTCAAAAAATACACAAAAAAATCAACAAAAACAAGGTAGAGGCACTCAATATGCTCTAATACCAAATGTTAGAAGTAAAAATCAAATGCGGAAGACATGATCAATTGTAAACAAACCTCTAGCCATTGTTTCTTATTCACATTTGTCGGAAAATCCCTGAGATTCAGCGAAATATCGGGCATACTCTACTAACCCAATCCCCTCGTGTACTAATGGTGTATTACAAAATTGAGAGAGTTTGCATTGGACCTTGTGTTTGCCTCTTAGAAATGAACGATTGTTCCTTTTATGTACCGTTTCCTATCAAGATGGTTATCAAACGGGCGGTTGTCACAAAGAGGTATGGAGCGTGACAAAACTATATGTGGAATAACCGTCACTTTTAAAGAGAAAATGTGGGTCCAAAAATATGTAATCACATTATATAAATAACACTTCAGTTATCAATGACTTTTGGGGTTAACCGCCAAAGGGTAGGGCGAGTTGGCTTTGCGGTTCAACGTTGACGATCGATGGAGCGGCGGCGCAGTATGGCAATTGGATGTGGTCGGGAACGAGCGGCTTCAGGACTGATCACTCTGTTCCTCCCCGAACGTCCATCCCAGAGCGAGAGACCAAGGATGGAGCGTTGGGCTTGATTAGGCTTGATCATTTTAGGGCCATTTGTGACACTTGGGCTAGAAAGGTTATTTTGGGGACTCTTGGGCTTCATTTACTTGAGGATGGGCTAGCCAAAATACGTGGGCTCTTTTGACCGTGTGGGCTGGAGACCGTGATTGGGCCTTTTAAAAAAAGTTTCTCACGGGCCAATTTAGTTCATTTAGAGTGAGCCTTAGAGCGGCCCCTTTTTAATCTAACTCGGACCGATATGGCCCGCGTCGGCTTAGTCGGGCCGGGGGTCTCTTGACCAGGACCGAATACCTTTTTAAAAGTTTTTAAAAATTAATTAATAATAAAATATTAATTATTAAAAAATATAACAATATTAAATAAATGAAAATATTAAAGAAATTTAGAAAATTCAGAAAATAAAAAAATGCCCAAAAAAGGAAATTGAAAAATTAGAACTCCTTGGAAAGTGCTTTAAAATAGTCTTTTTGGGTAGCCTTCTCTTAAAGTTGTGGGGAAATCGTTGATAAGAAAATTGTGCCTTAAAATTGAACAAGCCCATATGACTTTACCATAGAGTTCCGATTGTCCTTAAAAATGAATGCTCTTGATTATGCACTTTTGATATGGGGATTATGGGTTCCCTTTAGGTTTGATAGAGTGGCATGCTCCTTATTTGATAATGCTAGACATTTGCTCTCCCCATGCAATTTATACAATGTCACTTTGATTGTCGATTGTTATTTTATTGATTACACACTTGCATGGTCCTAAAATCAATCCAAATGGCCTGATGATTAGGTATTAAAATGGTACTAATTATTTAATTAGTGTCCTCAAGTTCCTAACCCTAGGCTCTCTAGTTGCGTAGGAAGTGAAATACACTTTCATACATTATTTGGTTTTTCAGTTAATCCTAATAGGCTAGTGGCGACTCTTCATTAAAAAAAAAAAATTATGAACAGGCTAACATGAACCGTTGCTGACATCGAAACGTTGTTGCACAAAGACATACACCCAAAAGAGAACTTCTCATTAAGGTCTAGGAATGAGGCCGACGTGTCGCAACCAGTGGCAAAGAACTTGTTCTTGGTGCTGGCTATGGGAAAATCAACTAGGGAAAGCCTTGAATATTTGCTTGAAGACCAATTGTGCCCAGAAGACTTATAGCATTTTCGATTCGATGAAACATTTACTCGCATCTTGTGGTGTCGAGTATTTCAGTTTTACTACTTCTTTTATGCATGTAAAGTACAGGAGGATAACCCACCAAATCAAGTACATGATTCTAGTCAAGTTCAGTCTTGATAGGCTTCTCTCTCGTTATGTCGAGCTTCATCTACCTCAAATGGCAGTTTTCTCATTAACCCTAATCCTCATTCCTCTTAACAAATACCATCAGCTCTCTCCAGTACTTCAACCTACCTTGTACATCAGTTTTCTCGACTTGGCAACCAACCTAGAATCCACAATTCTGGTTGCATCTGCTCCCTTCTCACCTACGACTGGCTGCATGGCTTGAAATCTTCCTGCATTGGGCTCATCCTTCACTTCTGTCGGACTCAGAACCATGTCAAATCTGCGAAATTCTGCGCCGATTGTCACTGGTTAGCTTCTGCATGTCTCTCCTTCTCGGTGATTATCATGAATGGTATTGAATTGTTGTTACTCTCCATTTGCTGTCTTCGTCGTGGTCTCTATTTCTGTCTTCTGCTTCACTAGATGTGGTTCCCTTTGAAATGGCTTCGAATGAACCAGCCCAATCTTCACGTCTAGCTGCTCTCTGTTCTAGCTTGAGTCGTCTCACTACTGAATAAATCATTGAAGATTGGGATGAAGCTCCACCCACTGACACGGTAGAGGAATGCCGTTTAACACTAGTTGGCAAAATTCTGTCCGACCCATCTATCAATCTTCCTGCATTTCAAACCACGCTCTGGAAAGCATGGCGAATAGATTCTATAGATATAACACAAAGTGAGACAGGTTTCTACATTGCAAAGTTTAAGACCAACGATGATAAGCAAAGAGTTCTTGATGGCGGACATTGGCTTTTTCCGGTCATTTGGTTATTTTCAAACCCTGGATTCCCAATACCCCTCCACACAGTTATGATTTCTCTACCTGTGACTTTTGGGTTCAAGTCATTGGATTACCTTTGGAATGGTCTTCAGAGCGTATGCTAATAAAAGCTGTACAGCACCTTGGTGAGATTAAAGACGTGAAGATGGATTCAAAGGAAGGCCAATTGTCCAAAGCAAGAAGAGTTCGTGTTCAACTTAACGTGCATACACCTCTTGTAACAGGGAAATTAATACGAATACAGGGCAAACCTTTTTGGCTGGACTTCCGATATGAACGGCTTTCTCATTTCTGCTTTTCCTATGACAAGCTCGGGCATTACGCGATGTACTGCAAGGACATTCCCTACACTGAAGATAAACATGAGGGCAGAGAAAAAATGGCCTATGGACCATGGCTCCGAGCTGAGGTCAAAATTAATAGTCCTTACTGGAAACTCTTTTATGGCCCACCAGATTCATCAGAGCAAGCAGAAGAGATTATTCCTAAAACTCCCCCTGCACGGGTAACTACGGCTCACTTATTGCCTCCTCCATCTACGATTATGGGAGAAAATCAAAACAGGGAGTTCGAAGGTTACCGTAATGAGTCTACAGTACCTTCTTCACCAAACCAACTCCCATTGGTTATGCATAGTATAGCCCTTGTAGCTGCTGACCAAAAGCTAAAGGGAGTCCAGTCCTCACCTATGGACAGTAAAACCTCAAAGAAGCAGAATAATCCTCGTTCGAAACCTATTATAGGCTCCGCCAAAAAACAGCGACGATATAATCCATATGACTCCAAGAGTGTCTTAATTGCGGAACCTCCTGACCTACACTTAATGGAAGCACCTGTTTTCCTAGCAAATGAGGAAGAAATTCGGGCTCTGGTGGCTAGCCCTAAATAGCCACATGTTGACAAATGAAGCTTATCTGTTGGAACTGTCAGGGTTTGGGCAATCCCCTGACAGTTCGCGCCCTTAGGGCCATGATGACCGTTGAAAAGCCCGATATAATACTTCTTATGGAAACTAAAAACTCTGCAGAAAAGCTGAAGCAAGTGCAGCGAATTCTCACCTTTTCTCATTCCTATATACTTGATCCAGTTGGTCTAGCAGGAGGTTTAGCAGCTTTCTGGAATGATCCCATCTCTTTACAGGTGATCACAGCCACAAAATACTGGTTAGACATGACTTGTAAGTTTGGCCTGCAAAGAAGGACTATTCGCATTACCTTTATTCATGCTCCTACAGATTTTCAACAGCGCCAGGTGGTATGGGATGATCTTCGCCACATTCATTCCCAAAATAACTTTCCTTGGCTTTGTGCTGGTGATATTAACGAAGTCCTATACCCTTGGGAAAAGATTGGTAAAAGACCTGCCTTGCTGCAACGAATGCAATCGTTTCGAACTATGTTAGATGATTGTGCTTTTACTGAGTTAGAAGGCAAGGGTTGCAAATTTACCTGGTTAAATAATAGAGAAGGAGAGGAGCTGGTAAAGGCCAAACTTGATCGGATGGTTTGCTCGATGGACTGGCGATTACTATTTCCTGCAGCAGAAGTTGTTGCCCTTCCACTAGTGGGTTATGACCACTGTCCCCTTGTGCTTAATACTTCACCAGTTCTTCGCAAACTTAGTAGGCCTTTTGTATTTGAAGCTTTTTGGAATAAAGATTCTAAATGCAAGCATATTATTTCAAAAGCATGGACTTCAGGAGACTTACAACACGCTGATTTTAGTCGGCAAGTGAAGAATGTTACAACAGCCCTTCAAAGATGGAGCCGTCGCAAATTTTCCAATGGTCAACAGAAACTTGTGATCCTGCAAGACAAATTACAGTATCTTATCAATCAGAGGGCTTCCCCAATTGACAGGGTACAAGTATCACGTTTGAAAGAAGAAATACGACAAGCTTGGAAACAAGAGGAACAATATTGGGCCATACATTCTCGAATTAAATGGCTTAACTGGGGAGATAAAAATACTCGATTCTTTCATGCATCAACTATTCAGCACCGACAACGGAATCGCATTACTATGTTACAAGATGAAAATCAGCAGTGGATACGTGACATCCCAGCCCTTCAGAATATGACACTCTCCTATTTTTCTAAGCTATATACTTCAGAGGGTTATCGTAACTACCACCCACTTCTGGACCAATGTACGACAGTTGTTACACCCGAGATGAACTCTCAACTGACAGCTGCTCTTACCTTTGAGGAAGTTCGCCAAGCTACTTTTCAAATGGCAGCTACCAAAGCTCTGGGACCGAATCACTTAACTGGTCTATTTTATCAAGAGCATTGGGAAACAATCAAAGATAGCCTATTTTTATTAGTCCAGAATTTTATGCTATACGAGAAAATGCCTCCAGGTCTAAATCAGACTATTCTCACCCTCATTCCCAAAACATCTCAACCTGAAACACTAGAACAATTCCAGCCCATCAGCTTGTGTAATTTCGCATACAAAGTTATCTCCAAAGTGCTTGCTAATCGCCTCAAACCCTTATTGCCTATTCTCATTTCTAAGGAACAATCAGCATTTGTTCAAGGCCACCAGATTCAAGACAATATCCTTATTGTCCAAGAAGTTCTTCATCACTTCCGCACACACCAGACTACTAGAAAGTTCAATGCAATTCTAAAAACAGACATTAAAAAGGCCTATGACAGAGTTGAATGGGATTTCTTACGAGATTATCTCCTCAAACTAGGTTTTCATTCAAGATGGGTAGGTTGGATTATGCTATGCGTCACCACTTCATCCCTCAGTGTGAAGTTCAATGGAGAAATCTTACCCTATTTCTTTCCAACTCGAGGGCTGCGACAAGGGGACCCCATCTCGCCTTATCTATTTATTCTTGTGGCTAATGTTTTGTCCTCTTTAATTACCCATGCTATCAGCTTTGGACATCTCAAAGGCCTTCGTTTGAATAGATGGTGTCCTACATTATCACGCTTATTTTTCGCTGACGACACCATCTTCTTTTTAGCTGGCACTACTTCAGAATGTCAAAATTTAGCAAATCTTTTGAACTTATATTGTGTGGCTACTAGTCAGTTGATTAACCGCAATAAATCGGGTCTCATTTTTTCTAAGAATTGTCCTATCTCTTTACAGCAGAATATGGCTGAGGAACTTCGGATCCCAGTTTTACAAAGGACTGGAAAATATCTAGGCCTACCATCGGATTGGGGCAGGTCAAAGAAAGAGGTGTTCTCCTGGATAATTGCACGAGTTAATGCTAAGCTTGAGGGATGGAAGGAGAAGTTCATTTCCAAGGGGGGTAAGGAAATCCTAATTAAATCTGTTATTCAGGCTATTCCATAGTACGCTATGACTATATTTCAGCTGCCTATTTCTATTTGTTCATCTATTGAGAAGTGCATTGCTAGATTTTGGTGGCGAACTAATCAGAATAAGGGAGGTGTGTATTGGAAGAAATGGGATGTCTTGAAAGATCGGAAGCTACAAGGGGGAATGGGATTTCGTGATTTGCTGACTTTAAATAAGGCACTTTTGGGAAAACAAGCTTGGCGACTGTTAACTAATCCTGACTCCTTATAGGGAACTTTGTTTAGGGGTTTGTACTTTCACTCATCTAATTTTCTATCAGCTGTCTGAGGAAATAGGCCATCCTGGGGGTGGCAAAGCATTCTGAAAGGCAGGGATACTATTTTACCAAATCTTTGCTGGTTTGTTGGGAATGGAGCTTCTATACGAATTCGTGGTGATCGCTAGTTACCTATAGGAATCATCTACGGGCCTATAGCTAGAGAGGAACCAATTAAAGTGGCAGATATCATTGACCAGACTAACCAATCATGGAAGACATCGGTGATTCAAGAATTTTTTGAAGAACAGGTTGCTAAAGAAATTACATCACTACCTATTCGACCCTTTTCAGAAGACAAATTGATATGGTCAGCTACATCGACTGGTATATACACTGTCAAAAGTAACTACCATGCGATTTTACAGTCAAGCAGCTAGCCACAAGAGTCACATGGTTCGACATCTTACCGGAATACACAGAGTATCTGGCGGAAAATCTGGTCGATGAAGACAATCCCCAAACTTCATACTTTCCTCTGGTCCGTCTGCCAAAACGCTATTGCAACTTGAGCTAATCTCTTCAACCGTCGGATTGTTCCAGACCCCTTCTGCCCGATATGCCGCCAATCTGTTCCTGAAACAATTGAACATCTACTTATACAATGTCCTTAGACAAGCAAAATTTGGTCAAACTCACAGCTCGCTTTATTCTCCTCTACAACCTCAGTTTCCAGCATTACGCGGTGGTTATCTGAATATGTACTCTTACTTAATCCATCTCCAAGGTTAGAGGTTGTTGCTACCATATTTTGGCAGATCTGGAAGAAAAGAAATCATTTTATTTTTCGAAATCAGCCACTGAATCCTTCTATGGTTGTGGAGTCAGCCATGGCACAAACCAGAACCTATCAGCTTTCTGTTGCTGCACCCCGTCGCTCACGCTCTGGCCTGGACCCTATTCAACCCGATCAGCTTTGGCGACCTCTGGCAAAGGGAGTTCTGAAATGCAACATCGACGGTAGTTATCAAGAGGGCAACACTGAAGGTTCCATGGCCTGTATTTGCAGAGATGATCAAGGTCGCATTACAGACATTTTATCCCGACGTTTTTCAGCACACTCACCTTTCGAATCAAAGCTCCAGGCGCTGAATCTGACTCTCCAACATCTTCATCACCGAGGCCTCCAAGACGCTCCACTCGAACTTAAGACTGACTGCCTTCAGCTTGTGGAGATCGTGACCGGTGTTCGACCACCGCCATGGGAGCAGCGGCCAGTGATCGACGAAACTCTTTTCTGGCTATCAAACTTCTCTTTCCTCTCTCTGAGGCACTGTCGTCGATCAGCTAACCTAGTGGCTAACTAGGCTGCCAAAGCCCAGTTAGCTCACCCGGCCCAAAATTTTACACTCTTTCTTCCGCTTGAACTGTTGGATTTACTGTACGCGGACGCTTTGGCTGTAGGATGTAATCTTTCTCTATTTTCCGTCCAAAAACAAAAAGTACAGGAGGATTAGTGAGGTTATCACAATCGACAGTAAAAGATATGTGATCAATGAGGTAGTCGAAACTACTATCCCTCGATCCAAAGGGATATGAAATCGAGAGGGTTCCGCAAGTAATTCGGCATCTGGGTTTTGTCATCGAATCGGCAGCTTCTATTATGCGATTGTGGTATGAACCCAAAAAAGCCCCAAGCACCACAACCTTCAAGAGAAGCTTATGGATGACCATGGTTCTTCCTTCAACTCTCTTCAACTCTCTTCCTTCTTCACGGTTGAACTTCTCAATTTTCTTCTTTTGTTTCTTCCATCCACTGCTTGACTTCACGTGAAATAAGTGGAGAAGAATCAATGAAGACGGGCTAAGTTTGTCTATTAAAGACATGGGCCTAGGCTTGATAGGCCTATTTTTTATATTATATCTTTCTTACAAAAATTTTGTCCTAAAAATTTAGACAAATCTCAATCATCAAACAGGTGAGGGTATTTACGTCTTACCTCATCCTCGAATTCTCAAATGGCCTTAATTTATTAACAATCATCCATAGAGCATTCTAACCACTTGATGTTCTTGGTAAATCAACAATAAAATCTATAATAATATGTATTCTTAACCTCGTTTAGCAAGCAAAATATATATTTCTACTAAATAGTTTTCACGCCATTCACAAATATCAAAATGTAGTAAATATCCGATCCAAGTTTTATGTAATAAAAATGCTTATTCATAACTCATAATATATTTAGATGTCACAACCCAAAAGCATCAAGAATTTTGTTTTTTTTTTTTTTTGGGGGGGGGAGGGGGGAGACAAAACCCTAGTGAAAAGCCAAAGCAAATTAACAAGAGATCAAGAAGAGATAATATAGTCATCAATGATACTAGACATACAAAGAGAACGTTAAAAGGGTCCTTGAATCTAGCATATTGTTCTGGGCACTTCATCAACATTATTCTGCAGCTCACGTATAAAGGCAAATAAAAAGATTGCAATGTCTCATATCATAGAAATTTAGACTGAGATAACCGAATCCATCTTCATCTCGGCGAAAAGAGTGATTGATCCTCCTCTATTGAAGTCAGCTCTACTTCTGCTTCCAATTGCATCAACATGGGAATTGCCCTCTCAACACATATAGATCCAGTTCTAATGTGATCGATCGCTTCTTCATTTTGCTGGACAACCGTGGGATTTCGTAGTGATCGTACTCGCTCCAATTCTATCGCCACTTCCTTCATTGTAGGTCTGTACCTTCCGTGAAGTCCTAAGCATCTTTTTGCTAGGTTGGACACTACAATAATTTCTTCTTTCTCACCATGGTCCAATACCTCCTTATCAAGAACATCGAACAAGCGATTCTCCTCCATCGAAATGATGAAATACGAGGCTAAATTTCTGTCCTCTTCTGCCCGCAGTTGAGAAATTGGCTTTTCTCCTGTTAATAGCTCAACAAGGACAATCCCAAAGCTATAGACATCGCTCTTGTCTGTAAATTGACTTGTTTGGTAGTACTCAGGGTCCAAGTATCCAAAGGTACCTCGTACCATTGTGGTCAAGTGTGTTTGGTCGATGGTAATCGATCTAGAAACTCCAAAATCTGACACTTTGGCTCGATATTTTTCATCCAAAAGTATATTTGATGACTTGATATCACGATGATAAATTGGTACAGGCGCAGCAAAGTGTAAATATGAAAGAGCCCCTGCAACTTCATTGGCAATTCTTAACCGCATCTCCCATGAGATTGTTGATTCTCTATCTGGATCATGAAGATATTGGTGCAAATTTCCATTGGGGACAAATTCATACACTAGAAGAGGGACTTCACTTTCCAAACAAAATCCTAATAGTTTGACCACATTTCTGTGATTGATTTTAGAGAGAACAATGATCTCATTGATAAACTGTTCGACTTGTCCTACATCAATAATTTTGGATTTCTTGACTGCAATTACTGTTCCATCTATCAACATTCCCTTATAAACAGTTCCTTGACCACCCTGACCCAATATTCTGTTCTCATTGAAATAGTCCGTAGCCTTGTCTAATTCCGTTAAAGTGAATGACTTGCCTTTCACCACGTGATTGTCTTCAATAGAAAATAAGCGTCGTTGCAATAGGATTCCGCCATTACGTTTAAAGAACTTTTGTTTGAGCTTTGCCTCACGCCTTCTTCTGATGTATTTGTACAACCACCAAGAAAGCAAAAGCAATACTATGGCTACGAAACCTGTGCCACCCCCTTTGTCAAAAAAAAAGAGAACAAAAAGTCAGCGGGTATTGCTACGTAACCAATTTCCTATATATCGCCAACAAATTAGCTTCCACTAACGTAAACAAGAGATTTCATGCTTTGAAGAGAGAGACAAAAGAGGCTCTGCCCAACAAAATAATTCGAAAATATCATGCGTCAATTATGGGAGAGAAACGAAGATACAATCAAATTGTTCAATGCACGGACTATGAAAAGTCAGAAAATTATCCAAAAAAATACTAAACCTATTGCACGGCAGCCATTTCAGCCCTAAACTTTTAATTGTGCAAATCTAATCCAAAATCTTTTGATAATCAATTTAATCTTAAATCTTTTAAAAATCTACTAATTTTGGTCAGAAATCAATGATGCGAGCTAGAAACTATAGACATGGCGGTCTAGTTAGCAGCGGCTTGCGTTGATGTGGATAATTTTTGTAATTTTTTTAATTTTATGAATTTTTCTTCTTCTCATTTTCTTTTCTTTTTGCCTTTTCCCTCCACTGGGCATCATCGAGCCTTATTAATAGCTACCAAACGTCATTGGCCTCGCCCTCGCCCAAGGCCGATTGGGATGGACCTCACTTGAGGCTAGCAAAGGGGAAAAAAGAAAAAGAAAAAAGAAAAGGAAAGGAAAGGAAAGACAAAAGAAAATTTTGAATAATTACAAAAGTTGTTCACATATGTTAGTGATTTCCAGTCAAAATTGACCAGAATGACCGGCAAATTATTAAAAATTTTAAGATTAAATTGGCAAATCATTAAAAGTTTTAGAACTAAATTGGCACAATTGAAATATTTATGACTAAATTGATAGGTTGTCGAAAGATTTAGAAGTAAATTGACATAATTAAAATATTTAAGACTGAATTGACTGTCGTACAATAAATTTATAACTTTTTAGATAATTTTTCATAAAAAAAATAGCTCTGCACAATTCAATCAATCTCCTCATTCAAATTACCGCTTACTGCATCTGAGAAAAGGGGACACCAGAAAAAGAAGCAATTGAGCATGTACGTGGGGAAAGCAATCAGGTGGAGCAGGACAAGGGCGGGGGCTTTCCGGCACACCACCCCCCCCCCAACTTGAAACTAACGCCTCATGTTGGACAAGTTTCTTTATCCCATCACCATTCTCTCGATAATATCAAGTTAAAAAAAAAAATCCAAAAGCATAATTCATGTTTGTAAGGAGCTAGAGACGACGTAAAGAGGACAGGGACCAGAGAATGTGTTACAGGTAATGAAAAAAATAATATTGGCCTGTTAGAATTGTGTAAATATCTTAAGCTAACCGCATGCCAAATTTGGACTGTCAAAGTTAATGTTCTATTTTGGTTACTTTGAAATCTCAGGCCATAATTTGGTCAATCTTTGTAGTGTGCGCGATGTTAAGCTGTGCTTTACTATGTAAAGGTTTCACAGTTAAATGAGGTAATAATATATCAAATATCACTTAAACTAGAAAACCTTTAGGGGGAATAAAGGACGAACAAAAGGATAAGAGGGCTAGACATATCCATTCCTCCCCCTGGCCTGGATGTGAAGCATATATATTTTGCCAGATCTCGGCCACAAAATCAATTGTTCATGGGTTTTGACTAATTTTATTTGGAACTAGCAAGTGAGGATATCCTCTTGGATCGATAAAATAGCCACCCCCGAGCGTCCGTCTCCACCAGTTTTCACCAACGCAAGTCCTCGGCAATGAGCCACCAACCGCTCTTGCGACAACCACCTTTGTCCCCCTATTTTTCTGAAGGTCATGATGTCAAATCGGAGGATGCTCACCTCTTGCGTGACAACAAATCTCGGGTTGCCTGAGACAGGTGACCTTCCTCCGATTGAATATCGAAGGTCACACGCATCGTAAAACTGAGCGCTTTCACGCACAGTACTCATATTAATATTCACGACGTGATCTCAATCAATGGAAAATGTCTCTACGTTTACACAAAGCCGCAGATCACCACGTCAAAATATGCTTCAAGAGTACAGACATTGACATGAGGGAACTTAATCTATTTTTGAAGTTTAAGGAAGTTCAATTGTAATGTAGTTACTAACACCGTGATGTGCTCAACGCAGCATATAATCTCACTTATCTTCCGCATTGAAACTTTACTGAAAAGGATATAGAAAGTTCCATTTTGAATTTTCCCAAGCAAGGGAAATACTGGAAGAAAAATAAGGCGAAATTGGGAATGTTAATTTTCTCTGACACCAACTATTAATCAATATTTATATTTTAGCAATAAGATAACACGATATGTTTTTTGAGTCAAGCACTCCAAGTAAAATGAAAGAACTTACCAACCAAAATCTCCATAAATTGTAATGGATTGGCAGTGCACCCCTGTCCATTTCCACCGTCCTTCTTGCCATTGCCATGATAACCTTTTCGGCATGAGCACGTATAACTCCCTTCAACATTATGGCATTTTCCCAAACATGGGGTCTTCTCTGGGTCCGCACATTCATCAATATCTACACAAATTAAACACACACATTAGATATGAAGTGCAAGATAAAGAGAGTTAATTTTATCAACGTACCTTGACAACCATTCGCAAGGTAAGGATTGCCTCGATAACCTACTTTACAAGCGCACTTGTACCTGGATCCATTTTCAGCATCGATGCAAATGGTGTTGTTGGTGCACATGTAGCTCACGTTGTTCTTCTTGGCGTCCTCACATGTTTGATTCCCTATTGCCCAGTCGAGAACTAGAGTGGATTGGTTAAATTCAAGCTGCTTAAGATCGCTAACTGAGAAGTTGTAGAAGCCAACTTCGGCGACAAAGCCATAGTTGCAAGGATTGAAATCCAAGACGTATCTATGGTGGGAAAAACTGCTCAGAACGATCTCGTAGCCGAAGGAACCCATGGGGATGCTCCTCTCGCAACAACCGACACCGGAACATGACCCGTTGCTGACATCTGAAACGTTGCTGCACAAAGACCTACACCCGAAATAGAAATTCTCGTCAAGATCTTGAAATGAGGCCGACGTGTCGCAACCAACAGCGATTAACTTGTTCTTGGTGCTGGATATGGGGAAATTAGTTCGGACGCGCACCGGATATGTGCTCGAAGACAAATCGTGCCCGAAAGAGTTATAGCATTTTCGACTGGATGGAACATTTACTCGCATCTCATGGTCCTCGACAGAAATGTCGACTATTTCAATGTTACTACTATTATGCATGTAAGGTATGGGAGGGTCAGTAGAGTTGTCACAATCGATAGTCAAAGATGGGTGATGGATGCGGCAGTTGGAACTGCTGTCCCTTGATCCAAAGGGATATGGAATCGAGAGGGTTCCGCAAGCACTTCGGCATTCGGGCTTCGTAATCAAATCAGCAGCTTCTGCTATGCCATTGTAGTATGAACCCAGTAAAGCCCCAAGCACCACAACCTTCAGGAGAAGCTTATGGATAACCATGATTCTTCCTTCAACTCTCTTCAAATCTGTTCTTTTTTTGATGAATTGACTCGATGGGTTCGGGGCATTATAAGGAGAAGTAAGATGGGTTTCTTCGTTTTTGCTTTTTTCTTTGGTCGAGTAAGTGTAGGTATTGGTAGATCAAAAGAAGTCCGACGGTAAGTTCAAGTTGTAGAGTCAACGTAAGCCGCTCCCCTGCCACTTTTTTTTTTTTTTGGTCAGTCCTACTCTATTTTTATTCTACACTCACGCTCAGACTTTTGCCCTGCCCCTTGCAGGGCGTGGGAGTCGAAACCCACTCCTGAAACTTACGCGTCCCCACCCCATCCCCCTTGAAAATGTGGGGATTTGAACCCCTCACCTCCCCTTTCCATGTTGGAAGGGTGGCCACTGGGGCGAATCCCAGTGGTTGCTCCCCAGCCACTTGCGTGAGACGATTCCATGATTGATTCCTCGGGGGACGAATCTAGTGCGGTGCAGTGTAGGTGAAATTTTCCAAATGCTCTAGAATCATTTTTTTGCTATTCATCAAGAACACAAGCTACTCGAGCCGAGACTGGAGTACTCTTGTCACAAAATCATATGCTCTATCACGTCCTAAAACCATTTAAAGCAATTGATTTCTTCAATTTGTACGGGTAAAGAAATCTGCAATAATATTTTCCCCCAAGAAGGCATATCTACAATTTCTTTTAATTATTTTCAGTATAAGAATATTCAAATATTCATTATAGTGAGCATCAGAAGAACACAAGCTACTCTGAGCTAGAGACTGGAGTACTCTTGTCACAAAATCATATGCTCTATCACGTCCTAAAACCATTTAAAGCAATTGATTTCTTCAATTTGTACGGGTAAAGAAATCTGCAATAATATTTTCCCCAAGAAGGCATATCTACAATTTCTTTTAATTATTTTCAGTATAAGAATATTCAAATATTCATTATAGTGAATAATTTGTTTCTCAACTTTGCAAAGTTTAATTTGGTTGCATCATTGTTAGTGATTAATCTTTTTTCTTACTTAATTTACCATGTTAATATGTTATGTAGACATTCATGCCATAATAGTGGAATATCAACGGACCCCAAACTTTAACATCTCTATGCATTTAATCATAACAGTCATTAGTAATTATGCATTTTAGTCACATTTATTGAAAAATATAGAAATTGTGTAATGGAAAGAAAATAATTTTTTTCCTCTATAAACTTTATGCAATTAGGGTCTTTATATTTGCTAAAATTTTATTGTACTTTTATATTCTTTTATGTTTAAGAACATCATATCATATGCCTAATTAACCTTTAATATTATTTATTCAACAAATATGAGCTACGATGTTAAGCTGCATTTTATATGTGAAATAGATACGCATATTTCTAAAAATTTGCATTATTAGTAAAAGTCGTGATTTTTAAAATTTCAATAATTCAGCACTCCCTTTATGAGTAGATTGGATTCTGTACAAGAATAAATCCTCGAATTATATAGTAGAGAAGACAAATAGAAATCTAAAAGGATTTGAACTCAACATGTCGTATTCTCATATCATGGAGGATTTTGTAAAATTGTTGCCAGCCATTCAAAAAGTTTAATTTATTTGATGAAAACATGGTTATTAATATTTAAAAACTGTAGTATATATTGTCATATCCCTCAGACAACACGAGGCATAAACACAATGACAACTAGAATATAAATAAAAAAAGAAGTATCGTGCATGTCAAAAAATCTTCTTCTTTTTTCTAACCCAAAAAAGAGTCCTCAGGTAAGGGATTCCTTTGACAGTTGAAATGATCATCCAAAAAGACAAACGCATTTCAATTATTTTTGTCTATCTGTCCGATTTGTAGCAGAATTGTACCCAAAAAGCGAAGGACGTTTCCCATTAAATCTTGTTTGATAGTGCAAAATTCACCCAATGACTCCATATTAATTCCTATTTTTAGTTGTTTTCTCTTGTCAGCCAGACGATTTAGATCATCTTTCCTAGTAGACGAAGAAGTCTTCTTTATCAAAGACAGTAAGGCTAGAAATGGATTATAATAATCTTGACTGTGGATAAGTTAAGGAGTGGTGAGTTGTATATCATGTCATAATGACGAGACTAACCATTCTATTCAAATTTCCAACCAAAAAAAAAAAATGTTTACAAACCATATTATAGACTAAGGTAGGACACTTTACATGAATTGATCACTTATATATGTTTAGAATTTCACAGACCACATGAATTAAAACTTGAAAATAACATAAGTTTGTGAGGAATCATGTTGAATGGAAGCTTGAAATTACAATTTAAAATCACAGAATAATTAAAATAAAAACATAGGTTCATCATGCAAATTCATGTTCTTACCTCAGTCACCATCGTCGGTGAAATTCTCATAAAAGCGTCTTTAGTAAAAGGACATGCTATGGGGTCTACCTTCGAGAGGCACACCAAAATTGACGTCCTTTCCATGGAATTTTAAACGAGACTGTTTGGAATTTGACAGACATGGAGACAGCTTTTATAAAGTCCCTTTGTCGATAGATTCCTACTTTAGTTCTCCGATAAGAGTTGGAGGGTAGAGTTCTATGGTGTAAGTTCCATTTTTACCATATTATATTCGGCGAAGAAAACTTGAACCATTTTGCTATATCTACCAAGAAAGTTGAGGGACCAAAATTTATCAAACTATCTTCTCTATCAAGAATCCTACTTTTACTATTGTCTTTATTTCATTTCGAGTTAAGTTAGCTTTGCTACACACGACCAAGTTCAATCCTTAGTACAAGTCTCTTTTCAAGTTTTAAATCAGCTTGAAAATTTTTACAATTGATTGTAACATCACAACGTGAATTGCGTCCCTAATAAAAGCGAACTTCGGATTCAAAATCGGTCAAATCATTAAAGCTCATAGGCCTTCAAATCGGGGAGACATCAGTTGGCCCCGCAAGTCGTTGCTTGGCTTTTCAGGTCAAGGTCAACCTCGTGTCGCATGGCGTTCAGAACATAGAGATATGAGTCGATTGTGCAACTCTTTGCGTGGCTTTTTCGATCTAGGTCATCATCAATTGCATCTAATGCTTTGGACAAGGAACAGCACTCAATATATCTTTGTTTTAACTTGAAGAAACAAAAACAAAGTTGCTTTTCCTTAGAGAGTTAAAATCAATAGCAATAGTGATCGATTTTTACTTTTAACCTTTCCAGCTGTTATTTTGTTTAAATCAGGAATCCAGTATGGTAACAATGTGATGTTTGTCTCATTTATTGCACATTCCATAATGACCACACAGTAAAGTCAATTTAGTAAGCGACCATCAAATTTAAGGATATCTTGTGGCTACCAACAACATCCACTCTATAAAGTGACCGTCGAAAAGTCAATTTAGTAAGCGACCATCAAATTTAAGGATATCTTGTGGCTACCAACAACATCCACTCTATAAAGTGACCGTCGAATTTCACCTACATTACGTTAATGCTTCAATACTATTATTTGTGTGTGTGTGTGTGTGTGTGTGTGTGTGTGTGTGTGTGTGTAAATTCATCTTTTGGAATACATCAAAGTTTCAAGCTATATGCTATGTTTCATTTCTCGAAATAATATATACCTTTAAATTCAGGAAAAGCAAGAAATAGCGTGGATAATGACAGGAGTGTGTGTGTGTGTGTGTGTAAATTCATCTTTTGGAATACATCAAAGTTTCATGCTATATGCTATGTTTCATTTCTCGAAATAATATATACCTTTAAATTCAGGAAAAGCAAGAAATAGCGTGGATAATGACAGAAGTGTGTGTGTGTGTGTGTGTGTAAATTCATCTTTTGGAATACATCAAAGTTTCATGCTATATGCTATGTTTCATTTCTCGAAATAATATATACCTTTAAATTCAGGAAAAGCAAGAAATAGCGTGGATAATGACAGGGGTGTGTGTGTGTGTGTGTGTAAATTCATCTATTGGAATACATCAAAGTTTCATGCTATATGCTATGCTTCATTTCTCGAAATAATATATACCTTTAAATTCAGGAAAAGCAAGAAATAGCGTGGATAATGACAGGAGTGTGTGTGTGTGTGTGTGTGTGTAAATTCATCTTTTGGAATACATCAAAGTTTCATGCTATATGCTATGTTTCATTTCTCGAAATAATATATACCTTTAAATTCAGGAAAAGCAAGAAATAGCGTGGATAATGACAGGAGTTGGGAGATAATAGGAATGATCAGTTCCAGGTCTGGTCCTATCTCACTCAGGAACCATGAATCAAACTTGGAGGACCGATTTCTAGTTTTTGGAATGGAGAATAGGACCACCTAGTTGCAAAGCCGATCCAATTTAGTTCCCGGATGGTCTAGCGAAACCAACGGAGAGCGAGGATTTTTTTTTTTTTTTGGGTGTAAAATGTATATGCTCTCCGAAATTCCCCATCCAACTAAAGGAAACAGATGTTTATATATGGGGAGAGAAAAACTAGAGAGAGAGTGGATTCTGTTATGGCGTTATCTCCACGTGCGTTGATTCCCTTCAATTTGCTTCGCGAAATAGAAATTCTCGTCAAGATCTTGAAATGAGGCCGACGTGTCACAACCAATAGCGATGAACTTGTTCTTGGAGGTGGATATGGGGAAATTAGTTCGGAAGCGCACCGGATAAATTCGAAGACCAATCGTGCCCGCAAGAGTTATAGCATTTTCGACTGGATGAAACATTTACTCGCATCTCATGGTCCTCGACAGAAATGTCGAGTATTTCAATGTTACTGCTTCTTTTATGTATGTAAGGTATGGGAGGGTCAGTAGAGTTGTCACAATCGATAGTAAAAGATGGGCGATCGATGCGGCAGTTGGAACTGCTGTCCCTTGATCCAAAGGGATATGGAATCGAGAGGGTTCTGCAAGCACTTCGGCATCCGGGCTTCGAAATCAAATCAGCAGCTTCTGCTATGCCATTGTAGTATGAACCCAATAAAGCCCCAAGCACCACAACCTTCAAGAGAAGCTTATGGATAATCATGATTCTTCCTTCAACTCTCTTCAAATCTGTTATTTTTTTGATGAATTAACTCGATGGGTTCGGGGCATTATAAGGAGAAGTAAGATGGGTTTCTTCGTTTTTGCTTTTTTCTTTGGTCGAGTAAGTGTAGGTATTGGTAGATCAAAAGAAGTCCGACGGTAAGTTCAAGTTGTAGAGTCAACGTAAGCCGGTCCTCAGCCACTTGCGTGAGACGATTCCATGATTGATTCCTCAGGGGACGAATCTAGTGCGGTGCAGTGCAGGTGAAATTTTCCAAATGCTCTAGTATCATTTTTTTGCTACTCATCAGAAGAACACAAGCTACTCTGAGCCAGAGACTGGAGTACTCTTGTCACAAACTCATATGCTCTATCACGTCCTAAAATCCTTTTAAAGCAATCGATTTCTTCAATTTGTACGGGTAAAGAAATCTTGCAATAATATTTTTTCCCCAAGAAGGCATATCTACAATTTCTTTTAATTATTTTCAGTATAAGAATATTCAAATATTCATTATAGTGAATAATTTTTATTTTTTTTGGTAAAGGTTCATTATAGTGAATAATTTGTTTCTCAACTTTGCAAAGTTTAATTTGGTTGCATCATTGTTAGTGATTAATCTTTTTTCCTACTTAATTTACCATGTTAATATGTTATGTAGACATTCATGCCATAATAGTGGAATATCAACGGGCCCCAAAATTTAACATCTCTATGCATTTAATCATAACAGTCATTAGTAATTATGCATTCTAGTCATATTTATTGAAAAATATAGAAATTGTGTAATGGAAAGAAACTGATTATTTCCTCTATAAACTTTATGCAATTAGGGTCTTTATATTTGCTAAAATTTTATTGTACTTTTATATTCTTTTATGTTTAAGAACATCATGTAATATGCCTAATTAACCTTTAATATTATTTATTCAACAAATATGAGCTACGATGTTAAGTTGCACTTTATATGTAAAATAGATACGCGTATTTCTAAAAATTTATATTATTAGTAAAAGTCGTGATTTTTAAAATTTCAATAATTTAGCACTCCCTTTATGAGTAGATTGGATTCCGTATAAGAATAAATCCTCGAATTATATAGTAGAGAAGACAAATAGAGATCTAAAAGGATTTGAACTCAACATGTCGTGTTCTCATATCATGGAGGATTTTGTAAAATTGTTGCCAGCCATTCAAAAAGTTTAATTTATTTGATGAAAACATGGTTATTAATATTTAAAAACTGTAGTATATATCGTCATATCCCTCAGACAACACGAGGCATAAACACAATGACAACTAGAATATAAATAAATAAAAGAAGTATCGTGCATGTCAAAAAAGACAAACGCATTTCAATTATTTTTGTCTATCTGTCCGATTTGTAGCAGAATTGTACCCAAAAAGCGAAGGACTTTTCCGATTAAATCTTGTTTTTTTTTTTATCGAAACAGTAGATATTATTATTTAAGCATTCGCCAAATTACACCCCTACGCTATTGCATCGGCAGCTACAAGATCTTGCAAAATGTAAGGGGTAAAGATGTTCCAGTTGTGGGCTAGGTTAGGTCTTCCGTGGGCCTTGGCGGCCCAGTTAGAGGCACCATTGGCCTCCCTGCGATAGAACTGCAGCCGCACGCTAGGGTATGCGGGGAGCAAAGCTGCGATTTCGTTGAAGAGCATTCGTTCTTCCCATGGCGGCTTCTTCTTCCCGTGAACTGTGTCGATCAAGATTTGACAGTCAGACTCGATTACAATCTTTCCTGTGTGGATGCCTTGATACCTCAGATGATGCATAGTGAAGGTGAGCGCTTGAACTTCCGATTGAAACGCCGAGGCTGCAGGAAACCGATTGGTGTAGACATCTATAAGTATATCCTGATGGTTTCGACTAACACATGCCATCGTTCCTTCTTGTCTACCTGGATAGTAAGAGCCGTCAATATTGCATTTTAGGAAGTCGCATTCTGGAGGTTTCCACAAATGACCGGCGTCGACAGTAGAAGCCCCTGTTCTGGATCTGCGCGTAGAAAAGGAGGATCGGAGGATGGACAGTGCAAGGGCATCTTCCACTGCCCGATTGGGATTCAGTGGTCTTCGACGAAAAATCCAGCTGTTGCGCATACACCAAACTTGCCACAAGATTTGCGCTATTGTTTCCAAACCAGGTATGAGCCTCTGATTTGTTGCCCGTTCCGTGAGCCAGTCATCAATCCTCTGTATTGTAGTAGATGTGACTGAAATGTTGATCTTAGGGTGCTTCCATACATCGTTTGTCCAGGGACAGAAAAAGAATAGATGTTCAATAGTTTCCGAAATCCTGTAATTACATAGACTGCATATTGGAGTGGGAGAAATATGTCGATGAAACAAGTTAGCCTTAGTCGCAAGGGCATTATGACAAATTGTCCACAGAAAAGTGCGAATTTTGGGCTCTGCATGCATAGACCAGATCTTACGCCACAATATTTTGAGGTGCTGATGTGATGTAGATGCCTGTTGAGCAGTTGTTGTGCTTGCCGTGCTAACCACTGATCTATAATTACTCTTAACCGTGTGATTTCCATCCTTAGTAGGCATCCAGACTAACGTATCTTTAGCATAGGCAAGTCGTATAGGAATTTTAACAATTTCTGTACTAACCAAAGTATTGAATAGCTGTTGAATCAAAGGAAGATTCCATGTTTGGGTGAGAGGATCAATAAGATCGACCACCCGCTCTGGCTCCTCTCGAGTTGTCGGTCCACCTATTGTTCCGATAGGTAGCCACCTATCTTCCCGAATCCTTATCTCCGTGCCATCCCCAACCGACCAACTTATATTAGGTAGGATGGCCTCTCATCCAAGAAGAAGACTCTGCCATCCCCATGAAGGTCGTGTGCCTCTAGCTGCCTTTTGGAAATTCACCGAATTGAAATACAACCCCTTAAAGATTTGACCCCACAACGAGCCAGGTTGTTGTATTAAGCGCCAAGCCTGCTTCCCAAGCATCGCTTTGTTGAACGCCATCAAGTCTCAAAAGCCGAGCCCTCCACCATCCTTATCAGTTTTTAGCAAATCTCATTTCTGCCAATGCACACCAACCCTGTTTTGGTCAGTTTCCACCAAAATTTGGAAATTTTCTGTTCAATAAGTTTACACAAAGATGTTGGCAACTTGAAAATGGACATAGCGTATTGAGGAATTGCCTGTACAACAGATTTAATTAGGATCTCCTTTCCGCCCTTAGATAGAAATCTTTCTTTCCAACCCTTAAGCTTTGAATGTAGTCTCCCTAATATCCAAGCAAACATCTCCCTTTTAGATTTACCCCACTCGGACGGAATACCTAAATATTTACCATACCAATGCAACACCGGCATTCTAAAAATACCCGCCAAGTTTTCTGTAAGGTCAACGGACAGTTTTTGCTGAAAAGAGGCCTGATTTGTTCCGATTTATAACTTGTCCCGTTGCCATATAGTATTGGTTGAGGATATTACCAAGATTCTGACATTCCATCAAAGTGTCTTTGAGAAAGAAAACGGAATCATCAGCAAAAAAGAGATGCGATAGTGTCAGGCATGACCTGTTCAGCTTTATACTTGTAAGATGGCCGATGTGAATCGCTTGGTTAATGAGAGTGGATAGAAGATTCGCCAGTAATATGAAGATATAAGGGGATAGAGGTTCGCCTTGCCGGAGTCCTCTTGATGGCCGAAAATATGAAAGTTGTTCTCCATTAAAGTGAACACTTAAAGAGGCTGTGGTTATGCATTGCATTAGTAGCTGAACCCATCGGGAATGAAATCCCAATCACAGTAGATAGTCCTGTAGAAAATCCCATTCAACTTTGTCATAAGCCTTTCGCATATCTATCTTGAGGAATACATTAAAGTGTTTCTTCCTTTCCCTCGTTCTAAATTGATGTAGTGCCTCTTGGACAATGAAAATATTATCCTGTATTTGTCTCCCACTCACAAAAGCAGCCTGCTCTTCTGAGATAAGTTCACAAAGCCATGGTTTCAGTCGATTGGCCAAGACCTTGGATATAATCTTGTATGCGTAGTTACATAGGCTAATAGGTCTGAACTGGTCCAGGTTTTCAGGGTGACTGGTCTTAGGAATGAGAGCGATAATCGTCTTGTTAATGTCTCTAGGCAACACCCTGGAGCTGAAGAAATCCCTTACTAAGTTAAGCAAATCATCCTGGAGGATATCCCAATGGTTTTGGTAAAATAGCCCATTTAAACCATCTGGACCCGGTGCTTTCATTTTCCCCAGCTGAAAGGCTGCTTGTTTCACCTCAGAGGCAGTGACTGGACTCATCAAATTATCATTCATATCAGCCAGTGCAATCTGTGGACACTGATCCAGGATTGGAGCATAGTCACGAGGGCCTCATGTTGTATATAACTATGAGAAGTAGGCATTTGTTAGCTCCTTCAAGGCCTGATTGTCCCTCACCCAGTTGTGAGTCTCGTCTTGTAACATGCCTATCCTATTTCTCTGCCGTCTTTGAATCATAGTTGCATGAAAAAATTTGGTATTCTTATCTCCCCATCGCAACCAGTTTATTCTAGAGCGCATAGCCCAGTACTTTTCTTCTTGCTGCCATATAGTTTTAATCTCATCTCGAAGCTGAGAAGCTACCGCTATGTCCGTTCCAAAATTGTATGGTTGATTTATAATGATTTGAAGCTGTTGTTGTAATGCTTGAACCTTCAGGTGGCCGTTAGAAAATTTTGAACGGCTCCAAACATGTAAGGCACAAGAAACCAGTCATAGTTTATGCATAAGGTCTGAATTACTTACCTTAACTGAGTTCCATGCTTTGTAGATGACCTCGCGGCATTCTTGGTCATGGATCCAATAAGCTTCAAAGATGAAAGGCCTGCTGCCCCTTTTAGGTTGAGCTGAATTGGTCAAAAGAAGCGCGCAATGATCCAGTGTAAAGGCGTAGCCCTTACTCTCTAACTCCAGCAAAACACAGTCATTGATGACAGTCTAGAAAGAATTTAAATGGTACCAATCTGACTCGTGCTTTCCGACCTTTTCCCAGGGATAAATGATCTCATTGAAGTCCCCAGCGTAGAGCCAAGGTAGAGTATTGGCATTGCTGATTCTTCTGAGGTCCTCCCAGAATAACTGGCGATTGTGGAAAGATAAAGGAGCATGAAGACAGGTCAACCGCGTCAGCCTATCATCCATGGAGTCACGACAGAGCATATCAAAAAGGTACTCTGAACACTGTTCAAACTCTAAGGATACTATTTCATTCCAAAAAACTGCTAAACCCCCTACTATACCTGTCGGGTTGTGCACAAAAGATTTGCTGAAATGTAATCAACGTTGCATTCTATGAAGCACTGATTCCTAATTCTTAGTTTCCATTAAAAACAAAATGTCAGGCTTTTCCTTGGCCGTCATGGCCTTTAGTGCTTGAACTGTCAGGGGATTGCCCAAACCCTGACAGTTCCAACATAGTAACTTCATTTGTGCGGCAGTGGCTATTTAGGGCCAGCCACCATCGCCCACTGAGTCACCTCACTCGCTTCTAGAACTAGTGTATCCAGAATTGGAGAATCATCAAAATCGCTGCAAGCTGAATGTTTCATATTATATGGTGAATACCTTTTTGGTTTTTTTGTTGATCCCACCTTTGGAGGAGCCATAGTTCCTTTCTGTTTTTTCGTTTGCTAGTTTTCCATGGTTGGGTTGATGATGTCTTTCTGTTTTGCACTCGCAGGGATCATAGATGTTGTTATACTTTTCTCAATTTGCATCAACTGTGGTTGAATAAACGGAGCAATCACTCCTTTGTCTGAGATATGCAAAGCTGTCGGTAAGGGCAGAGGAACGACTAGATCTTGTTGAGTCGACATTGGCACAGTTGGCAGCAAAGCTGGAGGCATCTCAGGAATGGTTTCGCCATTCTGTTCAGCATCCTCAGGTGGATTATAGAACACGTTCTAGTAAGGACTATGCTCTCCAACCTCCGCTCTCAGCCACTAACCGTAAGCCATCTTGTATTTACCATCCATTTTGGCCTCTTCAAAGGGATATGTTTGACAGTATGTGGCATAATGGCCTATCTTCCCGCAGGAGTAACAAAAGTGGGAAAGCCGTTCATATTGGAAGTCTATCCATAGTGTTCTCCCATCAAGGCGAAGCATCTTGCCGGATTGTAAAGGTTCATTCAGGTTGACTTCGACTCTAACCCTTCCAGCTTTTAATGATGATCCATCATGAAAACTTGCTTTAATCTCTAAGACTTCTCCTACCTGTTTTAAAGCCTTTCTAATAACATGCTCAGAACTCCATTCCAAAGGTAATCCAAAGATCTGGACCTAGAAAGCACAACGGCTAAAGTCATAGAGATGTAAAGGTGTGTTAGGAACCCATGGTTTGAAGATTACCAACTGACTGGCGAAAAGCCATGGTCCACCTTCCAATATCCGCTATTTCTCAATTTCATAATGAAATTTTGCTGTATATAGGCCTTCCTCTCTCAGTGAAAAGTCAACCTGGTCCATCCACCATACACGCCTCAAGGTACTCTAGAGTGCTTGAAAGTTAATAGCTGATTTTGATAGCACTTTACCCACTAATAGCAAACGACATTCCTCTAATTGTTCAGGTTGGGGTTCCTCTTCCAAAATTTCTATTTCCTATGCTGGGCATAGTCGTCCCAATCGTTTACACAATGCCGCCATGCGCAATGAATCAGCACTATTATCCAAAGCCGTGTTCCTCAACACAAGCGGTAGCAATTACAGCAAGGCCGTATCAATTTGCATATGGAAACAGGGGATACACCGCGGTGCATTCAGTGCAAACTTCAACCGAGCAGTGTTTGGTAGAAAGAGACCTGGCTAGACTTAGAGACATTCCGATGGCAGAAAGGCAGCTCTTAAATTCTGCCCGAATCCTAATTCAGATTATCCGACCATAAAGACCCAGTGCTTCAAATGAATAATTTCATTTCTTATACAATAGCCCTCCAAAATCCAAGGGAAAGACTAACTTCTGAGTAGAATACTGAAATAGATGTGGGTATTACCCGGCCAGATTCACGAGCAGAAATCATTTAGGTCAAGCTTGATTACCGACTCAGATGCGACAACCATTCGGTAGAAGCGACGAATTGGAGGCACCTTCGACGGCATCTTCAGTGGGTGAAGAACGAACCATGAAATTGAAAGGAAATCAGATGGATTAGAGGTAGATTAGGGTTGCAATGGAGTAATAAACTA
This sequence comes from Eucalyptus fibrosa, assembly GCA_017140475.1. Taxonomy (NCBI): domain Eukaryota; kingdom Viridiplantae; phylum Streptophyta; class Magnoliopsida; order Myrtales; family Myrtaceae; genus Eucalyptus; species Eucalyptus fibrosa. The sequence goes on along the minus strand of JADGSC010000015.1, from coordinate 14,680 downwards.
CCATCGGTGGGTAGGCGGTGCTCTGCATGTTGAGAGAAAAAAGAGAATAAATGCACTCAATTGATTAAATCTTGTTTGATAGTGCCAAATTCACCCAATGACTCCATATTAATTCCTATTTTTAGTTGTTTTCTCTTGTCAGCTGTCGCGACCAAATTTTCGGGTGCAACCACCTAGGGTTTGGCTAATGGATTGTTAAGCCTAGACTTAACTCGGGCTCTCCCAAGCCCAAACCAATTCGCGACTTAAGTTTAAATTTCTTAACATGCAAATGGATTTTATTTAGGAGTCGCCACTAATCAGTTTACGGTAGGTCAATTAGACACCTAAGTAAAATAATGGGAGGATTATTTTACTCCTATGAACCAGAGACTTCGGGTACAGGGACTTGGTTACACTAAACTTCTCTAATGCCCTTTCGGTACCATTTCTTTTTATTTTCAAAATTGTTTTTGCAGGCAGTTTGAATTGATTTTAAATTTATTTCCCTAACATATGAGATGATCATACGAGTGCGCAAACTACCAATTTAACACCCAAGAAAGTAATGAATAAATTACAGAACTTACCTCAAAGCAACAAAAGCATCTACAGTGTTAAATCAGAATTCACATGAACAACCCTAGATATGATTTTTAATTAACACGCAATTGTTTGTTTTTTTTTCCTATTTCACTTAGTTAATGAAAATCATGCAATATGCAATGCAATATAAATAAATGACCTAATTCTAATGACATGCAATGGACCTGACAACAATCGCTAAATGGCATGCATTTCATGAATCTAATCCTAACGACGTGCATGTGACATTTTTTCTTTTTCTTTCTTTTTCCTAAAAGAATGCAATCTATTCTAGAAAATAAAACTAATTAATTCTAAGACATTTTTTGTATTTCTCATGAAATTCGAAATTAGGTAAAATGTGAAAATTACCTAGCTAGATTAAGATCCTATTCAATTTATATTAGGAATTAGGTTGAGCCAAATCCTAATTTAAACTAAAATATTATCTTAACCCAAATAATCCTAGAATGCAATCTATCTAAAAAATCTATCTAAACTTAAAATTAATTAGGAAATAAAATTAAACATGCAATCTTACCCCAATACGCAATGATGTGCAAAAGATGCCCTAATTCTATATGACATATGCATGATGATTTTTTTCATTTTTTATTAATTTCGAAATTAAAATTTAACATGCAATTCAAATAATGATAAAATTAACATCCTAAATGAATGTGCTTTCTTTTTTGTTTTCTTTTCCATGATTCAAAATAAAATTCCTATTCTAAATATGCAAGATAATTAAAAAAAAACAAACAAACCTAATCCTAATTCAACATTTTTTCTTTTTTCTTTTACGAAAATAGAATCGATTAACCAACATGACAGCAAATCAGACAGGATAGGATTGATATCCATAAATTGGCGAACCATATCTCGCGCATGAGATCGGGTTGGCCAATTTTAAACTAAATCGTGAATCAAATCTCGGGGGTGAGATTGAATTGTCGATTTTGCAAGAGATTGTGAGTTGGATTTCGGGCGTGAAAATCGGACTGTCAATCCCTAATTTGATGGGCTAATTCATGTTGGGAATTCAACCATACATCAAGAATAGTTCTACTAGAAGACAAGATAAAAATAATAATAATAATAAAGAAATAAAACCACCTAATCTAATTTTCCTTCTTTTTTTTTATTGCTTTTTCACCCACGACTTGGCAGCTTCGTGGTGGGTCACCGTCAAAGGTTGCAGTCGTCGGAGCTCCGGCGAGGAGGACCAGCAACGAGCAGGGGGACATCGGACGCTGGGCGGACCGACAGCAACAGCAGGTCGCGGGTGGCGAGCTACAGGCGTCGAGTCGCTGGTCGAAGCGGCGCGGGTGGAGCAGCAGGCAGCTTCGCTCGGAGGAGGCCTGGAGAGGATCGGGGCAGAGGTGGCGCGAGGATTGGTGACGAACGGACCAGGAGCAGTGTCGGGGTCGTCGCGGATCGGCATAGCGGCGGCTTCACAAGAGGATCAGAGGCGGAGACGGACAGGCTGAGGGCTGAATCACGGCAGGAGCGGCGACAGGGATCGGCGCGGCAGCAGACCGACGGTACGGGCTCCTGTGGCGTCGGGTGGCAGCAGAAGGTGAAACTGCAGAGGCGTCGGGTCGCGGCTGCTGCAGGGGAGCGACTGCGCGGCCGGGGGAAGAAAAACAGCTGGCATCACGAGGGTTCAAGTGCGGTGGCCGGCGGAGGTTCGGCGGGGCGTCTGTTTCGGGTTGCAGTTCCGGTGCAGCAGATCGGGCAGCGGCCGAGCAGGGACGTCGTTGCTGGTGCAGTGGGTAGGGATCGACGCGGCTTCAGCAGACGACGACGAAGGAGATTGGTAGAGGTGCAGGCGTCGGCAAGGCAGGGCCGGTGGTAGCAAATGCCCAGCGACGCTACTGCTCGAAGGTCGCCAAGGGGCACATCGGAGAGGAGAAACAAGAGATTTTGTTTTTTCCCTTTTTTTCCTCTCTCCTCCGCACTCCTCTCTCGCTGTTCGCGCGTCCCTTCCTCTCTACCCCCTTTCACTTTTCACTTTTCACCTTTTTTTTTTTTACTCTTTCGAAGACCTAAAGAAAAACCTCGAAAAAAAACCCATCTTTCTCCGTACATGTTGCTTTTATAGATAAAAGTAGGTGATCTTCGTAGAATATTTAATCTCGTTAGTCTATAACCTCTCGATCACCAAAAATCCTCTTATTTTTCTTATCTCCTTAATATTCCAAACGATTTTATCATCTAAAGACTAAAGATAAGATTGCAACTCGATTCCAAAAACCACCATAATATCGCATCAAATCTCAATTTCCCACGAGATAATTAATTAAAAAAACAATGGGCTTGGGCTAATTTACTCCTTTCGCGGGCTTAATCCGATTGCCAAGTTAGAGCTCAGAAATATTAATTCAAACCCATCCACCACAGTCCTAAAAATAAAATGCAAAACATGTAAATTAAAAATAAATGCACCTAAAATTGAATTATAATATTTTCTCCTAGGGGTTAAAAATTAATCCCTAATTTTTATGCAATAAATGACTAAACGGGTCACCAAAATTTAGGTGTCAACATCAGCCAAACGATTTAGATCATCTTTCCTAGTAGACGAAGACGTCTTCTTTATCAAAGACAGTAAGACTAGAAATGGATTGTAATAATTTTGACTGTGGATGAGTTAAGGATTGGTGAGTTGTATATCATCTCATAATGACGAGACTAACCACATTCTATTCAAATTTCCAACCAAAAAAAAAAAAATTGTTTACAAACCATATTATAGACTAAGGTAGGACACTTTACATGAATCGATTACTTATATATGTTTAGAATTTCACAGAACACATGAATTAAAACTTGAAAATAACATAAATTTGTGAGGAATCATGTTGAATGGAAGCTTGAAATTACAATTTAAGATCACAGAATAATTAAAATAAAAAAAAAAGAACATAGGTTCATCATGCAAATTCATGTTTTTACCTCAGTCACCATCGTCGGTGAAATTCTCATAAAAGCGTCTTCAGTAAAAGGACATGCTATGGGGTCTACCTTCGAGAGGCACACCAAAATTGACGTCCTTTCCATGGAATTTTAAACGAGACTGTTTGGAATTTGACAGACATGGAGACAGCTTTTATAAAGTCCCTTTGTCGATAGATTCCTACTTTAATTCTCCGATAAGAGTTGGAGGGTAGAGTTCTATGGTGAAAGTTCCATTTTTACCATATTATATTCGGCGAAGAAAATTTGAACCATTTAGCTATATCTACCAAGAAAGTTGAGGGACCAAAATTTATCAAACTATCTTCTCTATCAAGAATCCTACTTTTACTATTGTCTTTATTTCATTTCGAGTTAAGTTAGCTTTGCTACACACGACAAAGTTCAATCCTTAGTACAAGTCTCTTTTCAACTTTTAAATCAGCTTGAAAATTTTTACAATTGATTGTAACATCACAACGTGAATTGCGTGCCTAATAAAAGCGAACTTCGGATTCGAAATCGGTCAAATCATTAAAGCTCATAGGCCTTCAAATCGGGGAGACATCAGTTGGCCCCGCAAGTCGTTGCTTGGCTTTTCAGGTCAAGGTCAACCTCGTGTCGCATGGCGTTCGGAACATAGAGATATGAGTCGATTGTGCAACTCGTTGCGTGGCTTTTTCGGTCTAGGTCATCATCAATTGCATCTAATGCTTTGGACAAGGAACAGCACTCAATATATCTTTGTTTTAACTTGAAGAAACAAAAACAAAGTTGCTTTTCCTTAGAGAGTTAAAATCAATAGCAATAGTGATCGATTTTTACTTTTAACCTTTTCAGCTGTTATTTTGTTTAAATCCGGAATCCAGTATGGTAACAATGTGGTGTCTGTCTCATTTATTGCACATTCCATAATGACCACACAGTAAAGTCAATTTAGTAAGCGACCATCAAATTTAAGGATATCTTGTGGCTACCAACAACATCCACTCTATAAAGTGACCGTCGAATTTCACCTACATTACGTTAATGCTTCAATACTATTATTTGTGTGTGTGTGTGTGTGTGTGTGTGTGTGTGTGTGTTAACATAGATTAAATTTGATTGGAGGTATGACAAATTCATCTTTTGGAATACATCAAAGTTTCATGCTATATGCTATGTTTCATTTCTCAAAATAATATATATCTTTAAATTCAGGAAAAGCAAGAAATAGCGTGGATAATGACAGGAGTTGGGAGATAATAGGAATGATCAGTTTTAGGTCTGGTCCTATCTCACTCAGGAACCATGAATCAAACTTGGAGGACCGATTTCTAGTTTTTGGAATGGAGAATAGGACCACCTAGTTGCAAAGCCGATCCAATTTAGTTCCCGGGTGGTCTAGCGAAACCGACGGAGAGAGAGGATTTTTTTTTTTTTGGTGTAAAATGTATATGCTCTCCGAAATTCCTCATCGAACTAAAGGAAACAGATGTTTATATATGGGGAGAGAAAAACTAGAGAAAGTGTGGATTCTGTTATGGGGTTATCTCCACGTGCGTTGATTCCCTTCAATTTGCTTCGCGAAATAGAAATTCTCGTCAAGATCTTGAAATGAGGCCGACGTGTCACAACCAATAGCGATGAACTTGTTCTTGGTGGTGGATATGGGGAAATTAGTTCGGAAGCGCACCGGATATTTGTTCGAAGACCAATCGTGCCCGGAAGAGTTATAGCATTTTCGACTGGATGAAACATTTACTCGCATCTCATGGTCCTCGACAGAAATGTCGAGTATTTCAATGTTACTGCTTCTTTTATGCATGTAAGGTATGGGAGGGTCAGTAGAGTTGTCACAATCGATAGTAAAAGATGGGCAATCGATGCGGCAGTTGGAACTACTGTCCCTTGATCCAAAGGGATATGGAATCGAGAGGGTTCCGCAAGCACTTCGGCATCCGGGCTTCGTAATCAAATCAGCAGCTTCTGTTATGCGATTGTAGTATGAACCCAATAAAGCCCCAAGCACCACAACCTTCAAGAGAAGCTTATGGATAACCATGATTCTTCCTTCAAGAAAGTTGAGGAACCAAAATTAATCAAACTATCTTCTTTATCAAGAATCCTACTTTTACTATTGTCTTTATTTCATTTCGAGTTAAGTTATCTTCGCTACACAAGACCAAATTGAATCCTTAGTACAAGTCTGTTTTCAAGTTTCAAATCAGCTTGAAAATTTTTACCATTGATTGTAACATCAGAACATGAATTGTGTGCCTAATAAAAGCGAACTTCGGATTCGGGATTGGTCAAATCATTAAAGCTCACAGGCCTTCAAATCGGGGAGACATCAGTTGGCCCCGCAAGTCATTGCTTGGCTTTTCATGTCAAGGTCAACCTCGTTTCGCATGGCGTTCGGAACATAGAGATATGGGTCGATTGTGCAACTCGTTGCGTGGCTTTTTCGGTGTAGGTCATCATCAATTGCATCTAATAATTTGGACAAGGAACATCACTGAATATATCTTTGTTTTAACCTGAACAAACAAAAACAAAGTTGCTTTTCCTTAGAGAGTTAAAATCAATAGTAATAGTGATCGATTTTTCAGTTTTAACTTTTTCAGCTGTTATTTTGTTTAAATCAGGAATCCAGTATAGTAATAATGTGGTGTTTGTCTCATTTATTGCACATTCCAAAATGACCACACAGTAAAGTCAATTTAGTAAGTGACCATCAAATTCAAGGATATCTTGTGGCTACTAACAACATCCACTCTATAAAGTGACTGTCGAATTTCACCTACATTATATTTAATGCTTCACTACTATTATGTTTGTGTGTGTTAACATAGATTAAATTTGATTTGATGTATGACAAATTCATCTTTTGGAATACATCAAAGTTTCATGCTATATGCTATGTTCGATTTCTCAAAATAATATATAACTTTAAATTCAAGAAAAGCAAGAAATAACGTGGATAACAACAGGAGTTAATGGGAGATAATAGGGATGATCAGTTCCAGGTCTGGTCCTATCTCACTTAGGAACCTTGAATCAAACTTGAAGGACCGGTTCTAGTTTTTGGAATCAAGAATCAGACCACTTAGTCGCAAAGCCGATCCAATTCAGTTCCCGAGTGGTCTAGCGAAACTGATGGAGAGAGAGGATTTTTTTTTTTTTTTTTTTGGTGTAAAATGTATATGCTCTCCGAGATTCCTCATCCAACTAAAGGAAACAGATGCTTATATATGGGGAGAGAAAAACTAGAGAGAGAGTGGATTCTGTTATGGCGTTATCTCCACGTGCGTTGATTCCCTTCAATTTGCTTCGCTAAGGCACTCTTTTTTTCTTTACAATTGCAGATGTGACGAGGGGGGTTGGGGAGAGAGAGTTTTCTTTTTTTGTGGCATGGGCTTTCCTTTTGTTCTAACCTTTTACTCTCCCTAGGCTCACTTTATTTCTCTTCCAAGTAGGCTATTATTCTTGTTGGGCTCATTTGGGCTTTGAGCTAAATGGGGACTTTCAATATTGGTCCGATTTCCACCCTAAAATCGGAAATCGGATTACTCATCACTGGTTTCAATTTAATGGAACCAGGAATTGGACCAGCATCTTTGGAAGCCACTTAAAACTAACTGGTCCAATCTAGTTCGAGTGGTTCCAATACGCATCCCCGGTGTATAAAGTACCAAGAAGAAGAAGATTTAAGATCAATATGCCACCACAATATATTGACTTCCCTCAGCTGTCAAATTAGGACTGACTTTTAGTACGCTAATCTCATTAAGATGGTCACCTTGAGAATCGAAAGTCTTGATATTAGCTTAGCTTTTTGATCCACGAGATCACCTTGACTTGTAAACGTAGAGATTACTTGCTTCACCAAAAATCAGGATATCACATTAGCAAAGATTTATTCCTATTCTTCAAATAACAATATGCCTTAAGAACAACGATCTTTCCAAGAGCATGATGGAAGAAAATGAGGGTTTTCCGGAAGTTCACCGCCATTTTATTAAAGCTCTTCATCGCCTTTCATAACTAATGGCAACGGCATTACATGAATTGCGGAAGGCCTTAAATGGCCGACAGGATAGAATTTGCTTGATAAAAAATTAAAAATTAAAAAAAAAAAAAAAAAAAAAAAAAAAAAAAAAAAATTGGTCGATAAATTGGAAGTGTCCTCTGTCCTAAAGTATAATATCCTATAGTTACCATACAATTCCCCAACGACTTTGCTCCGTTCTTTGTGAGTTCTGAATGCGAATTTAGTCTTATAGTAACTTACTTTTCAATGCATATAGATTCATTTGTCTTTCCAAACGGTGTAAATTATGGGCTTTCCACAGATGCAGAGGTTTGGTCTTCGATAGAGGGAATTTCTATTTTTACCAAATAGGGGAGGTGCTGAGAAGTTTTCCCTTTGCATTATGAATGCCATACTATTTACCGCATGTATATGGTGGTTACATATCGAAACATATATGTTATCTGCACTATACTTGCTGAAGAAACTTGGGGACCCACCATTAACTTTTCAAATAGTGCTGGTTGACAGGGCAGCCTCTGAGCTGAAAAACACAAACAGGAGGCTTAAGGATACAGTTACTCAGGTGTATGGCTCTTTTAAATTTTTGCAGGCATCAGATTATTGCTCATTTATTTGCACAACGAAGACACCAATTTTACTGTTGTTATATTCTCGATTTCTTTATTTATATAATGTCAGCTGAGGTCCAGTTGCAACTTCTGCCTTAATATCATCCTTCTCTGTATAATCCTTGGGATAGCAGCTTACTTGTACAAGTAAGTTTGTTCCATTCACTTTCTGTTCAACAATAATCTGTCTCGGACAGGCTGTTCCCTTGAAAAAGCTCATAGCGTTTACCTGATCCGAGTTAATTTAGAGGAGGCAAGTCTTTTGATGCTGTGGAATAGTCTTTTCTGACCTTAGCTTCTCTGTGGTGCAGTGTTCTGAAGTGAATTGATGAGCCGGTTTAGTTGCTGCTGCGGTGCCTGGATAATTTTTCTTGTATGGGGTTCCTAAAAGTGGCGAGACATGGCATAGATTGACCTTCTACTTTCAATTAGCGAGTTGGCTCCATCTTCATAAGCTCATATGTGGTCGGATTATTTAAAATATGCGCACGGAACGACGTACCACATGTTCAAATGCTTCGAAGAATTTCAATCGACCGCAATTCAAGTTTCTTTCTTTACTCTTCAACTTTCCCCTCTATATTTGAATGTCATCGTGCTCTCATCTCTCCAATTCGTTCTTTTCCGCTCTCGGGTTCATTCCTCGGATGAGAGAAAAAAGAAGGGAGATAAGGGTTGTGGAGTGTCGTCGTTCCACGAGTTCCCTCTCTAGAAAGCAACTAGCCGCAGGCTTTTCGCCAGCAAATGCTAGTCGTCCAACTCTCTGCAATGTTGCCGCATTACATGCATTCTTTTTTCTTTTTTTTTTTCTTTTTTGGGGTTGGGGGGGGGTTCATTCTGTTCCATGAGAAAGTTTTGTTGAACTTATGCCTTTACCAACTATACATATAATTAAAATGAATGAGGTTTTTGTCTACTGTGAGCTTTGGTTTCTTCTAGGTTCGTCCGCGTAGGCTTAAAGTAATGTCACGAGAGGCTAAGCGTACATATTATCAAATTCAAAAATGATGGATCACATGCAATGACGACTCATTCCAGGTTATCTCTCTCTCTCTCTCTCCACTGTTCTAGCGGAGGATGATATCTACAGAATATTCTTATACTATCCAAGCTCTCATGAGCCTCATGACCTGTCTCAAGCGACGCATGAATATCGGCAGACCGCTAATGCTTTATAAACTCCGACGTCCCGAAGAATTTGCTGCTTCTTGATGGGGTTGCCGTGGCCGGAATGGGGAGCAGGGAGATTGGATTAGGGTTTGCAGAAAGTAATACGATCACACGAAGCTTTGCATCTGACCTTCATTTGCTTATTTAAGCTGAGTTTCCTTATGGGATGGCTTTGACCCCAGCAACTATGATTCGAGACCGTGCATGGAGATGCTTGGGCGCAAGATGATCTGATTGGGTCAGTCCCGGACCCAGTTTTGCGTTCGCCCGAGATTCATGCTACAGCATGTAGCACCACAATTCTCCTCGCTAAGGAAAGAACATCGACCTAGATCTATTGTTCATCAAACCCGGTATAGTCGAAATTGCGTGCAATTCTTGTTTTCCTAAGAAACATCTTCGTGGACCCAAAGAGATTAAAGTTGAATAAGGGCACAAATATGTGTCTGCTCGTTAAGATGAACAAGAACATCGAAAATGAGGTTGGTCTTGAAAAGAAAAAAGAAAAGGAAGATAACATTGAAAGGAAAAATATGCATCGACGGGATGAACCAAATAATATAACATTAAAAGACGAGACACGCTTAAATTAAAAGATTTTCATTGTAAAAGATTGGTCCGATTTACTTCAAATGGTGAAAGAGCGATGGCAAATAAAACTAATTCCGTAAGGGAAGGGGGGATCTAAAGAGATGTGGGTTCATTAAAATTAGCAGCAGATAAGCAGCCGCATTGACATGAAACGTATGTATCCTTTTAGTAAAAGGGGTAAACAAATTTAAAGAATAAAATGGGGAAATGGGAAATGGATAACTTAATAAGGTCGGTACGCCCTCCAGCGAAGCAACCCGAGTCCCATTTCCACAATATATATATATATATATGCCGGTGCGACGTTGTTTTTTACGGTTCTCAACAGCCCCATGCATTTCGAAGTCCAAAAGGCCATTCGGTCGCGTCTCCACCGTCGGGATTGTCACAAATCCGAGAAGAAGACGAGAAGAAAAGGAATATAGGAAATTTCGTGTAATGAGGAAAATTGTATTTGCTTCATTGATTTCTAAATGTTATACAATGATGTATATATTGTACAAGAGAATTCAATAAAAAAGTAAATAAATTCTTCTAATCTTTCTAGTCCTAAAATAATCACATATCCTATCAATTACAATCAATACAAATCCTCAATCAGATCCCAGATCTTCAATCATATCTTCTTTCAACACTCCCCCTCAATCTGGTGGCTTGTATATATCCAAGACGCCCAACTTGTTTAGAAGATATGTATCCTATCTTTGACAAAGGGGTTTAGTGAAGATATCCGTGAGCTGTTCTATGGTCCTGATTCCTTTGGTTTTGATGATCCCTTCTTTGATCTTCTCTCAAGTAAAATGGCAATCAACTTCTATATGTTTTGTCCTTTCATGTAGTACAGGATTTGCCGCAAGCTTGAGTGCCGAATCATTACCACAGAAAAGTAATGTCGGACCTTTAACTTGTACCCCAAGGTCCAGAAGTAAGCCTCGTAGCCATACTATCTCACAAACAGTTTTTGCCATAGATCGATATTCAGCTTCTGCTGATGACAATGATACAGTGGATTGTTTCTTTGTCTTCCATGAAAGTAATGACTCCCCAAATTTGATGCAAAATCCAGTAATAGATCTCCTACTCATGGGACATGTAGCATAGTCCGCATCACAATAGGTTGTCATCTCCATATTGCACTTTCTAGAGAGGAGTATCCCTAATCCTGGACATTTCTTCAGATATTTCACCACTTTTAAGGCTACATTCATGTGTGACTGCTTTGGACTGTGCATAAATTGACTGAGAGTCTGTACTACATAGCAAATGTCTTGCCTAGTCATAGTGAGATAAATAAGTTTCCCAACAAGTCTTTGATAGCTTGTCGGGTCCTTCAATAATGGATCATCAGAGGAGGACGTCCCAGCATCATAATCAATACTAGTCAACTTGGCATTCTGTTCAATAGGAATAATTGCCAGTTTGCACCCTGATAATCCCGCTTCTGATATAATCTCCATCACAAATTTTCGCTGACTAAGGGAAATCCCTAGATTAGAACGAGCTATCTCTATTCCAAGAAAATACTTAGGTGACCCTAAGTCTTTGATATGAAAAGACAAATGTAGATGGTCTTTAAGCTTCTTCACAGCGGAATCATCATTTCCCATAATAAGTATGTCGTCAACATAAATCATCAAGTATATGACCGACGTACCTTTTGCCCAAGTGAACAAAGCATAATCATGTTTGGATTGCATGAATCCAGCTCCCGTAAGTGCAGTAGTAAACTTGGCGTACCACTGTTGAGAGGCCTGTTTCAAACCATAAAGAGATTTGCGGAGATGACATACCTTCGACTCCCCCTGTCTCAGTAATCCTTGTGGAAGATCCATGTAAATCTCCTCTTCCAGATCACCATGAAGAAAAGTATTGTGGACATCCATCTGATGTAATGACCAATTGCGAAAAGCGGCAACCGATAAGAAGGAGCGAACCGTGACATCCTTGGCTACCGGAGAAAATGTCTCATGGTAATCAAAACCTTATCGCTGTGTGAAGCCCTTGGCCACCAATCGGACCTTGTATCTTTCCACAGAGCCATTTGCTCTATATTTGATCTTATAGGCCCATTTACACCCAATGGGTTTGCGATCAGGAGGTAACGACACAACATCCCAATTGTGATTATCAATTAGGGCTTTAAGTTCTGCCTCCATTGCCTTTTTGCCAGCGTTCATCATGTATAGCCTCATTATAACTAGAAGGCTCCCTTTCCTCATAAACTCGACTAATGCAACATAAATGGTCTGACGACAAGCGGTCGAAAGATACATATGAGGATAAAGGATAACGAGTACCTAATAATAGTGATGAGGAACAGACATAATCTTTGGTCCAGGCTGGTGGACGAGTGGCCTGACCAGATCTTCGTGGTGGCTCATCCAGCACCTTCAAAGATGATTCCTCAATGCTTGTAGATTCTCCGTGATTCATCTCCTAGGATTCCTGCTCCATGAGTTGTTGCTCAACGGAATTGTCATGAGAAGAATCATCGGGTGGTGAAGGCAAGACTGTATCTACTATCTGATGTCTTGGAGGAGAGGTTATAAAGTATGATTCTCCAAAAGATAGATCTTCTTCTGACAGGAATCGATGATTAGTTCTCACATCATCTGCAGACATAGAAGTAGTATCCCGGAAAGGAAAAATATCTTCATGAAAAACCACATCCCTGCTGATAAAAAACTCCTCGGTAGACTGTTCATAAACTCAATAACCCTTTTTCAAGTTGGGATACCCCATGAAGATACACTGTCAAGCACGAGGGGACATTTTATCCCGGGGACCTACTATAGCCACATAACATAAGCAACCAAAGACTCTGAGATGACTCAAATCTGGTTTCTTTCCATACAATAATTCAAATGGAGTTTTGCCTTTTAGAATGCGAGATGGCATACGATTTATCAGATATGCCGTAGTGATCACACAATCTCCCCAAAATTGTTCTAGTATAGATGCCTGGAACTTAAGAGCACGTGCCACTTCTAAGAGATGACGATGCTTTCACTCAACTACCTCATTCTTCTGTGGGGTATAAGTGCAAGTACTTTCATGTAAAATACCATTTGAGGTAAGAAAGGAAGTACAATCACCATTGAAGAATTCCCTACCATTATCAGTGCAGATGTGACGAACTGATTTTCCAAACTGAGATTTGGATAAGGAAAGGAAGATTTTAAGATGAGAAAGAACTTGAACTTTTGATTGTATGAGAAAGACCCAAGTGGCACATGAGAAATCATCCACGATTGTAAGAAAAAATCTCGAACCATCACGATTTATTGTGTGATATCGTCCCCAGACATCAGCATGAATCAAAGAAAAAATGTCGTCTACTCGAGTCTTACTGTTTTGAAAAGGGGCACGAGTTTGTTTTGCCAAAGGGCAAATGGGACATTGAGGACAAGAGAAAAAGTAATGTGACCCAATCTTTGATGATGAAGAAAATTTCTTTCATTGGCAACAATGTTACACAATGGTTTATTGAATGCAAAAGAGGATAATTTAAAATTGCCTAGAAGATCATTCCAAAAATAAAGTCCTTGATAGATTCTACCCAAGCCCATCAGTTTGCCAGTCGAAAGGGCCTAAAATAGACATTTATCAGAGTCAAAAGAGACATGACAAGAATTTTCTTCACAAGCTCGAGAGACTGATATGAGATTAAAATGGAAAGTAGGGACATAAAGGACATTTTTGAGAATGATGAGTGGACTAAGATTCACGGTGCCAGTCATTCCAACATGTGTGGTATTTCCATTGGGAAGTTGTACTGATATTGGAAAAGATAACCTTTTGATTGGAAAATAATTTTGGATTGCAGACAATGTGATCACTAGCTCCTGTATCTATGATCCATGCATCCTTCGAAATTGAGTTCATCAGGCAATAAGAAATACCTGTGAAACTGCTTGCCTTGTCAGAAGGATCCAATTTCTTTAGAGCTTCCATCAACTCCTAATATTCCCCATGAGTGATTGACTTGTCTACTGATTTACCCATCACCTGAAAAACAGTTGAAAACTTTCCCTTTTCTTTTTCACCAGGTTTACCATGTAATTTCCAGCAACTTTCAACTATGTGGTGCGGGCGTTTACAGTATTCACAATACAACTTACCCTTTCCTTTGTTGTTTTTTGGAAATGAGGAAGGCCTGCTAACAGCATGGGCCGTTGTTCCCCCATAGAGGCCTTCGGATGATGCGAAAAATTGCGCCTGTAGGCCGTTGGGCCCAGAAAGGATTTGGCCGCGTGGGCCTTCAAAGCCATAGAAACCCCCTGCACGTGAACCATTGGATTCAGTGGCCGCACCACTCTACGAGCCGTCGGATCCAACACCTCCAAGGATTGATCGTGGGCCGTCCAATCGATCAGGAAAATTGTGGCCATCCATCATCCGTATATAAGATCTAGGGTTTTCGTGAAACCCTAGATTAGGTCTTCGACCTTCTCTTCCTCCTGTGGTTTTCTGTAGCGGGCGAGAGGAAACCCTCGCCGCCAGAGCCACTCTCTCGCCTTCCTTTCTAAGATCTGCGGCTCTTTATTGGCTTTCCTCCTGGATTGTGAGCTGGTAGATACGGCCAAGGCTTGGCATCGGCTCCATGGTTAAGATCTGCGATCGAAACGAAAGGTAAGATTCATTTAATATGAGGAGAAATCCGATGGCTTTCTCCCTGTCCCGCATCCTTTTGTACTGTTGTAAAATCAGCTCCGGCTAATCGAATTTTTCTTCGGCCACTTCTAATTCATTC